>JACCGJ010008260.1:0-24269 GCA_013407085.1 Atriophallophorus winterbourni | reverse complement strand
GTAAGGGGTGGGGATGTGAGCACCACAATACATTGCGCATATATAATTGAATGTTTGATTATATGTTGGCACAATAATCAAGTTAAAAAGAGTCGTGGTGCTGGGTCGTAAAATTAGTCGAAGCAGCATGACACCATACCCAGTGAACAAGGTTAATTCTATTGCAGCGCTTCCTGTGAATCAAACGGGGAATAAGCGCTTCGCATTACAACCGCGGCAAGCTGATATGAAAAAGGGTCAGGAATTGACAACCCTATAGAAAGTTAAAAATTGTACTTTGACAAAGTTTGAACTTCAAAGACACCGTTGGATAAATCTAGCACAAATAATCTGTTCATTAACGAGTACCCTTACATCTGTGGATGGGTTAAACCAATGGGTGTGAAATCAAAGTCCATATTTACTTACATTTCCATACACACAACACCGCAAACGAGTACTTACAAGTTCAAATTTTTGTAAATCAGTTCCCCGATGTTTCATCTTCATGTTTACTCCTTATCGTACTACTCCCTATTTGATGAAGGCAACACTGACGAAAACCGGTGGTTGTGTGGCCTGTTGACTGGAAAATCGCCCCTGTTGAAAAGAGCGAAAGTGTATGTTGTGCAAATAAACCAGTTTCAATGTAGTTTAATTTATTATTGACGAAAATTAGCTTTTCTAGAGCAATCCACTTTTATTGTATCCTATTGTAACCTACTGCGCGTTGCTTGTCGATAACCTCAGCGGCTGTCCGCGAACTTTCTTCGGTCTCTCGAACAAAGCAAACAATTGGTATGTTCACCACCACTACATACATTGTATATACTCCTTCGTGTGCAGTCAATTATATCGCGTTAACCTATATTTTATTATTTCGCATTATTCATTTTATAGATATCATGCTTATTTACAATGCGAGTCCATTTGAATTCCACTCAAAGTTGCATTGTCGCATTAGTTATTGTACACTCCTTTTACCAGACCGATTCACTACATTTGAGGCGGATGCAACGATCAACTCCATCATGATCCGGTGGTATAATCCCGAAACGGAACTCGAAAAACTGACCTTCAATTTATTTCTCAACTCCCTGGACTATTCCATGACCAAAACGCTGCAAGCAAGAATACAAACGTGGAAATACATAACGAATTTGAACTCGTGCACCGTATACAGCGTTGCATTGAGCTTTTACAATGTGGTGCCTGCTGTGTATCCTCTGTTGAAAATGGTTAAAACAAAGCCACATCGTAAGTAAAATTGATGTAATATATGTCCATTGCGCTTTGCCATCACATAACTTCCTGCAAAATTTAAACTTTTTAAACTCGGTATGTGCGGAAAATGACCTAAATTGGACACCACTGTCGTATAAGATTGGCAAGACAACAGTTTGTTAAATAAACATTCACTGGTAACAATTTAATATTCTGACCTAATTATTGGCGAATATAATTATTTCATATCTAAGAATGCAGGTGAATGATATATGGAAACCCTTCACATTCTAATGTATGCGTAATTAATTATGTTAAGCCACATAAGGTCAAATCGCATTTCCGGCCTAAGGTACAGTATGATATTTATCAACACCTCAAAGACACATTAATCCCTGTCACATTTGCCCAAGTGCTGATTGCCGCAGAATTCTTCACTGAAGTCAACCCTTCCAAATCTAATCGTTCTAACCTAGATACTCACAAAACATGAAGGAACGATATTTTCTTATCATTTTCTATCATATATGACGCAAATGACGATGAACAGGACCTTCTAATATGTTGCACGCTCGTAAACATATCGAAATCTTAAGCCTCCATATGCTCCCCTTCAGATTCATCCCATTTGTCAAGCAATTTCGTAGCAACCGACTCTATTCAACCTCTCGTTATGTCAAGGTAGCTTAACCGACTTAACCGAATACCTCATGTCCGATAGCTAATGATATTCTCAATCTGCATCTGTTTTCAGACAAGCCGTTAATCGAAGCATGTTTCTGCAATTGTTTCGCGACCCTAATTCATTCGGGTTCGCGATCGTTTTTCTAGGACTTGTTGGCGCTTCCGGTTTTTGCGTTGTGGTTAGGCTGGCGATCATTATCCCAACCATTATTTCTGACTTGCACACTGGTGCACTTAACACATGCACACCAGTCAAATGAATAACGAGAAAAGTTTACAATAATCGTCGCATCAATCTAATAAATAACGTCATCAAGCTTATAAGATGTTGAGCACAATATTTCATTATTATTTATGTATAGTTTCAATGAAACATTGCAGATCAATAATCAATAAAAGTTTTAGTATACTCTAAAAGTACTTCGAAAGTAGGATATTTTATTAAAAGTCTACTGGGATTTTTGAGGAAATTTACAAACTTGAGTGTGCAGATTTCTCCAAGATATCATTGTCAAATTTAACATTTCTTCGTCGAGCTAGATGGCATGCTAATTGTATGTGACGGACGGGTTCTCATATTTTCAAAGTTGATTGTTCGATTTAGTTCGGAGCCACTAGTTTGCTTAAATCTGATAAATTAGCAGTGTTATGATTTCAAGTAAAGTAAATCGAAACCAAGTGGAGTTTCTGTCGGCAAACCCCACCTCAAAGACACTCCACCCAACGGTAAAATGTCACCTTATATTTCCTTACGAGTCCTCCTTGGCGTAATTATTAATGCCTCGAACGTCATTCGTCAACATTTAACGACAGTCACTCTCGCCACCGAATATTGCAAAACAAAACAACACCGTGGCTTCCAGCGTTTATTACACAATGACAGATATTCACCCGCGAACAGATTTCATATACGCTTAACTGGACGGTGATTTTAAGATTTGTTTGTCGAATTTGTGTCAACCGTATCTCTTCGAGCCATCACCTCGTTGGGCTTGTTTAACGGAAATTGATAAATTGCATGTCGTTCGATAGCTGTTGATTTTCGCCATTTACTCCTATTCGCTGAAAAGTTTGTACCCTGATCTGTTCTCATGCAATTATTCCAAAACATGTTTAAGTGTGAGTTTCCGATTGTGGCATTATGCTTTTCAACGTTTCTTGCTCTTACAGTGAGCTTAACAAAACTCAAATGATGACGAGGTATATTGAATAAAAAAGTAAACATTCCCATACAGCATGATACATTTTTTATTCATTGAGCATTTGAAGCGTAAACCTCAACTGACTCCTAGCGTATGATATCTTGATGGCAAGATGATACAAATGAAACTTATTCTGATAAGGGAAAAATTACGAGGAATCTCCAATCGAGAATATGGAATACTTAAAGCCTTTGATTGTATGTGTGTTCGAATAAGGTTCTTGTGCATTCGTGAATCATTGAGTTGATTATTTTCGGTATGAATAATTTTGAATGCCGATATCAGTACATTCCAAATTCGTCGTTGGGTAAAATAATGTAGTCTTGGTTGTGATATTCGCATTTGAAAATGCGAATTTTTGTAACAGGAGTTCAACTTGGTCTCAAGATGATAAGTCTTGTAAAATAGTTCAATATCTTTTTCTGAGCATCTTTCGATGCAGAGATTTTCAGATTTGAGGGTGGTATTCCGCACAACATCTGAGGGCTTTCAAGTTATACAATTCGGGTGTGCATATCATACAATTGAAGAACCTCTTTTCCCCCAACAGAAGTGGTTTTCGTTGTTAGCTCCGATTGTGCGCATCTAATATAGCCTCGAGCAAGTCCAGTTCTTGACCTGAAAACGAAGTCTTGTGTAACCCTGTGGAACTGACTCTATTAGCATTAGAAGGAAGCGAAGTCAGATGCCTAGAGCAGTTTTATCTAGACCGTAGATTGCCCTGGGCTTTAAGGAAAGCAAAACACTTAATTGCTACCTCTAATCCATCGTTGCTGTGAAGACTTTCTCGATGAACACATTTGGAGCCGAATTCCAATTAGGAAGTTCGTAGTTGTCCACACTTACAAAAAATTCGTTGTTCAAAATTATCATACTATTTGGTTGTTTTTTTCTAATTGTACCGTGAATGGGAAGAGTGGACAAAAGCTATCTCTCAATATTGAACTACCCAGACCTACATCTCAGTGCACCAGTAGGTATTAAGCATCATTCCACTTCTGTAGACAATAACATAGTATGTAACTGACCCGTGCTTAACCAGCGCAGAGCTAAGAACTTTAGCTGTTGCGGAGATTTTCAAACCTTATTGGACGGTAAACGCATGCCTTAAGCTGCGCAGCCCAATTCAGTAAGGTGCCACCTCACCACGATCTGCTTTTGAGCACTAAGTACCAATCAAAAAATGACACTACTTTCTTTCGCACTAGCAAAACAAATTAGCAACACTAAGTGATCACCTCTACGCTTAAGAAACTAGAGCGTTAGGCACATACTTCCTGGAATAAGCGAAGGCGTCCCAGTGCTGAAACATATGATTGAAGCAGCTGTCGTCATCCTACTAAGAAAAACGAAAATTCAACGTGCCAAAATTCCAAAAGACGCGGTTATCATACACACCTAATTTTTTTATTTTTTTCAGGAAGGAAGCGGTGTTGGTAAGAACAAATTGCATGGAATTGGGTTTGACGTGCGAAGAAAACTGATAAAGGCAGCTGAATCAATTAACAGGAAAAGAAAACGGGTTTAGAGTTTGAAGCTAACGTAAAGAACTGGTACCATTACGTTGGTGACTGTTTAAGCACAACACTCTGTTACAAAAGTTCTAAAAGAGGCTTTAGTAATAATATTATGGACATTCTCAAAAGCAAGCCACGAAAAAGTGTAACGTAATATTAGGTGATTTCAGTGTCAAAGTTTTTGCAGATCACGAATATTTGTCAAACGCACAAGGAACGTAGATGGGAAATAGAGCAAAGGACTATGCAAGCAAGATAACAAACTGCGACTCTGAGAATTTTATTGGCTTTTGCAAAACCGAAGCTTCACCAGATTAAAGTTCTTCGCACAACATTTATTAGTAAACGCAGCCTCATTGTCTGTGATGTGTGCGAAACGTATCTTAATGTGCACTTCGTGAAATCTTTTATAGTCGAGGTCAGAAAAACAATTTGCCCAGGATTATCTTTTGAAAACTGAGAATTGCTTTAAAGCGCATACGCCAAGCGCTCATTTCATTTATGGTCAATAGAAAGCTGGAACAAGCGGCTGGTTCGAAGCCAAGTCTTCCGCGCTGAGTACCTTATAGGACGAAGTTCAAAAGTATCACAACAGACGAAAAAATCATAATTTATTAGAACTGCTAGGAATAAGGTTCAATGGACTTCTAGGCGATGCGCAAACGACTGTTAGAATGAAATTAGACTAGGAAGCCAGAAAGATGCGGATACTTGTATTTTTAATGATATGCATGATGGGATCAAGAGAGTCATTGTTTCAATTATGTTTTGAACGGTTCACAGTGTTTCATATTACGGTAACCCGATTGTCGGTTACCCTAATTTTAGATTTAGGGGATTCCTAATAGATGATATTAGTATGATTATGATTTATCGGACGATAAGTTCCACTTTGGACACTGCAAGAGAGATTGTTCATTCCTAATCGGACTGCTTAGTCATTCGAAATGATGTGAACCATCAAAGGGTTATGATGTATATGTATGATCAACAAAATGGAATTAATTACAGCGTTCCTCCGACGTACTGTTAGATCCCTGTTGCATTTGTACGCTTCTGACTTGTCATAAAGCTACTAAAGAAATACCGTTTAATTAAATTTTTTTCATCCTAGAAACCATCATTTTGCGCTGCATATCGCATTCGCTTGATTCTGAATCTCCCTGCTTACGTGCCTTTACAGATATCCCAAGTGTGCCCACAATTGTTGAAACCAACAGCGAATGTGGGAAAATTTATGTGAAATGGAGCTCACCTTCAGAGGCGGATCATGTTAATAGCTATCGTGTCGACCTCCGTCACGGTGATGACGGGCCAGTACAATTATATCCTAGCCATCAACCATATTATTGGTTCAATAATCTGAAATGTGACGAAGCATACTATGTCACAGTTCGATCAATTAATCCTTGTGGATACTCATGGCCATCCGATACAGTACAAGTTATCGCAATGAAGCGACGTGAGTGTATTGCGCGGTATACCAAAAGTGTTTTTAAATTATCCATCAGTTAAATTGAACGAGTAATGTATAACTTGTTATCAGAGTAAATATTAAATAACAATAATTCATTGACAACAAGCCGCTTTATCAAGTTTTACCGAGCCAATTCACTGCTTTTTATTAAAGCTGTATTCAGTATTCACGAGATTTTAATTACGATACTGTGTGCCAACCGCTTGACGCATTGATTTTGCTGTTAAATCATTCACACACCCATTTTAAATTTAAAATGTTATTTCAGATGTCACATTCACCATTGAAATTTTTCGAACAGAAAATGTTTTGCAAAATCAAAATATGCATAATTGCATATACTAATATCACACCACCCACTATCCATTTCATGAAGTTTGCACTCAGTAATTATGAATATGAAATACATTACGCAAACAAAGATATATACAAATATAAATAAGCTTCCAACATCAGTGCAAGATTCAAAATTCAATATTCAAGAGTAAAGAAAATAGCAAAACTATACCATAGGAAATATGTATGAAAGTTAAACAAATCGTTAGTTTAATATTTGCGTCGATGTGCTTCATAGAATGAGCTAAAAAAAATTGCAATTGTAACATGGAGAGAGGAAATTGACAGTCCGTTTTTCCAAGCATATGAGTGTAGTAAGGAATCACTAAGGGCATTCAAAGGGATCAAATTGATTTTGGCTTATGTTTATGTGGAAAAATAAAAAGATTCAAGTTTACAGTCTTACAAGTGATCACTGATAATTCAAATATGGTACATTCTCCTTTTATATCTAACGATCGGAGTTTTATGGCAAAATCAGTTGCGAAATGTGATTTTATACGTCTTATTCCAGGTTAGCGAACCCAAGTCTATGATTTCGTTACTCAGTGCATGCAAGCAGTATACCTGATGTTAAATATGGCTTCGTTTCCAATGTGATCACCGAAAATGTTAGTTGATCACACAAGTTTCCTAATCACACTAGTTGCATCATCCGCGAAGGTTCTTGCGAAGCAATCTTGCATTGAAAATAATTGCTTTACTCTACTGAGTTCAACATTAACTCCAATGCTTTGTTGCGTTTTCGACATCAGCATTGTTGGCCGACTCTCATTTGTCCACAAATAAGAAATAATATCATATAATATATCATTATATATATATATATCATATAATAATATCGAGCAGTTAGGAAGAATATTGCTATTAAGGATACCTGGACAACTTTGATTTCTCCTCAATGGCTTCATCAGCACATTTTTTATAAAGAAGAACAATAATTCATTTAAAATCAATGAGTCAGAATCATGTCATGACGACATGATCACAATCCCAGAGGAGCTGTAAAAAAACATTCAATCATTTGTTCTTTGTTTGTCAGTATGAAGTCCACAGTGGATGGGAATTGTTGTGATAGAAAACGAGTTGTTTTTGCACATTGCTGTACACCAGTGTGTAATTGGTATCTTCTTGTAAAAGCTTTTTAAAGGATCACTATTTGACATGTTCTATCGTTAAACTCACAAAGCAGGAGTATAATTAGGGGAGCTGCGATATGAAACATATTGCATTGAATGAAGCTGTGTCAGCAGTAGTTCATGAAAAAGAGAAGGCGATAAATCAACGCTAAGAGGCACTTATGGTTTTCACGCACTTAGCCGGCGCGAAATATGCATCTGAGACACCTAACTAATGAAAGGAGATTATAGTGCAGTGCATAATTTCAGATTTGTTGGGAAGAACTCCGCCATCTTTCGATGCTCGATATCACCTGTAAATCATATTATATTGAGTATTGATTTCTAGATCATGTAGGGAATGATTCAGCCAGGTTTCTATCACTGCGATCAAATCCCGGGATGCCCCGAGTTTGCACGTGAATACGGTTAAGTAAACTTGCCCAAATGTTCTGAGCCTTGTTGTAACAACAAGATGAAGATATTTTTGGGGCAGGCGAAATAATTTAAGCGTTGGATTCGCCGTCCTAGATGTAATAGGCTTCTTCAACTTTTTATTTTGGCTACATGTGTTGGCTCGGTGGTGAAATCAATTCAGCATCATCTACCTTCGTCTGTTTTATCAAAATCAATTGATTAGCCCACACGTTTTGATGGCCTACGAGAACACACTGACAACGAGAACGAGACACTGTCGCAAAGAATCCCAAGGTTTTGAGGTTGAACACAGTTGATGGAAGCCAATGACTAACGTCAAAACTTGATTCCAAAAACTTTCGTTGTTGGTACCATGCAGTATTATAACGTTTGTATTCAAATCTACCTTCCCAGAGAACGTCTATGAACAATAATATATTGAACTAAATATCGTTATTAACTGAAAGACTTTTCTGAATAGGATTAAAATCGTAGGAATTCAAAACCATTTTGGCAGTTTATTCGCGTTGAGTAAATTTGTCTATTATTATAAATAAACGTTGTCGCATATTTTGTGTACAAAATTAGGAAAATTGTAAATCCGAAAATGAATGGGTTTAAAATTTAAATGAATAAATAATTGTGACGATTGTAAGTCTGGCATGAAAAAGTTAAATCTCACAATCTTGGTTTATAACTTTACTGAAGCCAGAAATAATTAGTTTGAATGCTAAAATGAAACTCAATATTAACAAATGTTAGTTGAAGTTTGAATCATATAACTAGAGCTACACAATATATAACGCTTTACAAATGATTCGATTCGCAGGTATCTCGCATAACAAATAAAAAATATTGCATCTTCTTGTAAGTTGGCGATGAGCCAAATGGCTCATGTTCAAAACTATGTTATTGGTTTATTTTAATTCGTTATGCTATTCTCTGAAGCAACATTAATTTTAATCAATTGTTAATTTAGAAGCTGCGAATGCTCCTAAAATCTCGGAAATCCGAACAACTGAAAACTCGCTCCACGTCAAATGGTCAGGCACTCAACCATCCAAAGCCGGTTTACGATTCCGGGTGATTGTGTATGACCTGAACGATACATCGGATCGATTAACACCTGTGTTCGACCAAGAGACTTCGAATTACTCTGCAACGGTAGAAAGGCTGCAGTCATGTACGGCATATAACGTTTCATTGTCTGCCATTAATGCATTTGGAGCATCGGAATTTTCTTGGAAGCACACTTACACCAAAGCACCAGGTTTGTTGCATTTCTAACCTCCACGCGTATTGTTTTTTTTAAATTTAATTAGAATAAAAGTTAACTCGAAAAGCAGTCCGTTGCTAATGGCTTGTATATCTTGTCATTTATCAGCGCGCCTCTTAATCACATAAAATCCATTCGCAGGAGAAATAACAAATTTGAGCACATGTTGCGAAACACGTGATAAAATATTTTATTTCAATTTTGAATATGTATTATGTTGAAAAGTTATGATCTGATTTCAAAATCCATGGTTAGCCTATTAATCTTGTAATGGCAATCATATACCATGTAGGCATCAACAATGGTTAGTAGCCAGCATTGATAATCTCTGTCTTAATCGAATAGAAATCATTTTTTTCAAAAAAATACCTTTGGATGAATTCCATTCAGTTTCGTGTTTGCATAATTTAGTGAATGAGAAGTCAGCATGTTTGGGACAGAACGTTTATTACTTTGATTTTTAATCTCAAGACTGGATATTTATATAGGAACCGTTTGTTCACATCTCGTGACACTCGCACCTCCTTCTGCTTAGTGGCCGACTTTTGGTTCCTGCAAACATCTCAGGTCATCAGTTCATGGGCGGCAGGTATCCAACACCCGGCCTTTTGTCGCCACTTTTCGGGTCATCATTTTTATTTTTTGGACGTTCGGTTCACTTTTTGCTCTTTTCGCACCAAATAGGGCTCGATTGACCTTGACGTGGTGGATATTGTGCGCCGAATATTAAGGTCTCCGTTCCCTTTAATAAGCTGGATCAGATATCCGAAATCAGAACTTACACATCATTATGGTCGACAAGCAATGAGCTTGAATAAAACACCTGATGGATTGGTGTACAAAGTACCAACATATAACCTTTCAATAAATCATAGGGACAGTCACAGAGCGCATCTTTTCTCAATATTCTTTCAGCTTTAATTGAAACCCACAACCGATTCCCAACGGATTATTTATTCGGGCAAGGCGTTTGAAGTGAAACAAATTCTAACTGATAAAAATTACGACGAAGATTCAACCGATAATGTGGAATGATCAAATGCTTTGAATGGTTGCGTTTTAGATTATTATCGAAAATGTTTAGTGAATGTTCGGTATGACTGAAAAGAGTCCAACACGAGGATACTCCGTATGCGTATATGCATATGATCTTGTATTTTTAGTAAGGCCAATTTTGGTATCATTAGGCAAATTTACTCGCACAATAGCAAATCTTGTCGCGGAGTTTAATATCTATCCGTGGGCATGTTGCCAAGTCTTGGTTGAATATTCTATAATATGACTTCTTTTAATAATTTGCCGTTATGACTTGGTCTATTATATTACTGCGGACGCTGAAATTCATAATAAAATTGAAGTCATATCATGCAGTGGAATCAATTAGACATTTTTAATTATTATTTATTCAATCTTCAGTTATAAATGACCTGCCTACACTTGACGGGCATCACGAGAGTGCGACGTCGCACGCGCTCAATTGGACCTTTAAGCCTGTGTGTTTCGGTCGCTGTAATGTTTCTTACCAAATTCGGGCACAATGTATGAACACCACGTGGATCGGGGTCTGGGATACAACCGACACCTCCTTCAAAATCGCGGGATTAAACTCGAGTCACACCTACCGATATGACGTGCGTGCAGTCCTTGGGACGCCTAATAACTATGGAAATTTTTCCGAACCAATTTACTTGCAAACGTACACAGGTGAGTTAGCTAATTGTACAAATTTAGTTCATTCTCAGTTACTTTTTTATATTATTTTTTATTTCAATTTTCTATGTATTTGGTAAATGACCGCGTCGTGTGATTTCTTCTGTAGGAGATAGTTTGAAGTACGTGTCAAGCGTTATCGAATAAAATTATACTTTGAAGCGTTATATAAAGACATAGGTCAATACGCAATTAATGAGTGATAATACTTGGCAAATAATTTATTTGGATTTCAAAAGAACGTTGCGATACAAGCTAGGCATTGAATAACTAAGCAATACAGCTGAATAACGTCAACTGGGTGATTGACAATAGATTATGATTAATAATATAAAAGTTATGAATGCACTCGAAATGATTGTACCTAAATGCAATCACGTAACTTATGTATCATTTTCCATTTTACGTGCACTTGTATTGTTTATTTCTTCATTTCTTTTTCTTCTTTCCAGTACTTCCAAACACTTTGTTAAGCCCTTGGAGTCACGGAATAATTGCTGGTATAGCTGTCTCCATTGCATTCCTGCTTTTGCTAATATTTATTCTAGCCCGTAAGAATAGCGGCCATCCGGATATACACGAATTTCATACTATGAGATAGCAAATGAAACGGTGACGATCTCTAATGTACTTATCCAACTTTTTCCTCGATCATTCCTATTTTTGTTCTATATATATTTATCAAAATATACTTTTATATTCTGGGAATTTTTCCATTTATTTACTAACAGATTTTGATTTACAAATTGCCAAGAAAGTTATTTAAGTTTTCCGTTTTCAGATTTTTCACGAACGCCGTTTCAATCAATTTATAAATTCAGTTTCGCATTAAACAAACTTGATGAACTTACTTGAATCGATGTAAAAAACTTAACATTATTCCCGAAAATTTAATCCGGAATTCGGAAACATAAAAATCCTCGCCGCAAACTAATTCTATTATTGTTCTCAATGATCTACTTATAGGCTATATAGGCCCCTAATCTGAATTGTAAAACGGATTATTTTCAATCCAAACAAAATTAATTGTACCGATGTAATGAGTTTTGATATTTTGCTACTAAATCGTGAAATTCATGTATATATTTGAATTGAAAGTTGTTTCATATCAAAATAAATAGCTTTAACTGAAAACTAAGAGCATAAGACATTCATTTTTTAATATCCGTGACTTTTACCACATCATTACTTTCTCGAATTCGGCTCTGATGGAGAGCTTAAGTAATATTAGCGAAAAACCGTAAATATGTGGCCATGCTTCCGAATTATGAAAATCATTATTGGAAGCTGATTTAATTTAGGACACAAAAACTTCATGTGAAAATGGTTGTTCGAACCATGGTGTGATAATTATTATATAATTGAATCGCGTTTTAAAAAATCAGTCTCTCATTCAAGGTGACTGTTTTAGCCTGTTGCAATTAATTTCGTTAGTTTCCGTGTGAAACCCCTCATTGATATGCGATTAACGTTATGAAATGTTGGGAATTATTGTAAACACACCCAAGCTCAAATTAGATTCATAAATTTAAAATTATTTCGAATTAACATACATAATACACTGAATGACTAAGCACGTGTACCAGACATCATAGTCTTGTACAAATATATAATTCAAGGATTTAATTGCATTGATCAATTTTTACTCTCCCGCGAACAAATGAATGTTCGGTTCGCTGGGTTAAAGTTGTATAGTATCACAAATTACCCCCATATTTGTACTTACAGAATTTTCAACAAATTTTACAAATCGTTGTAACATTCCGAAACACACCAGACATGGCAAGATGCCTTACTTTCTCTGGATGAATGGTGATCTTGTTCGTGCGGTTTATCAAACATTTGCTATTATAAATGATGCGTTGGAATTATTAATCAGGTGAGTGATGGAAATATATACGTATATACTAGGGCATTCCTGCATCTTCATTCATTTGATTGGAATCTAGCGCTCGAATCACAGAATATTATCATCGCAGTAATCCGTAAACCTGTTCTAGTTTCAATAGATCAACAACATACCAAATTCCACGCACGTATTCATTCATTGAGTACAAAAATTTTTGTAAGAATATCGAAGCGTATAATATTTGTGAGGCTGCTAGGGCTTTTGACTTGCGGAGAATTACATAGATGAAATTTGTCTTCACAGAGCACCATTGCGAATTGCTGATGCATAAAAACATCACAAATCTTTTATCAATATGGAAAGTCAGCTTGTGTATTCAGGTGCGAGGTTGGATTTGGTTAAAATAAACTTATCAAGTTCAGCCTTGAACATGTTCAGACTTGATGCACAAATGATGTGTGGGGGTAGAGAGTTCCATATATAACAAATTCGGACAAAAAAGAAGAACCTTCGACAATTTGATCTATAGTGTGGAATGATTAACTTAGCCCTGCGATCTGCTTCGACGTGCTTCTTACCGATGAAACAGGTGTTCAAGTAGGTGATCCACTGTATGCAGAATGTTGAACAGCAGGATCGAGTCACCCCTGAAACGGCGGTACGAAAATCCAAACAGGTTCAGCGTTGCAATCCTCTCCTCGTATGGCCTGTTGTATAGTCTGGTCACCAGTTTTGTAGCGCGGTGGAATACGCGTTGCAGCGAGGCCGTCTGTTTGTAACTACCATGACTATGCCTAAACAGCGTACTCCATAGTTGGACTGATATAGGAGTTAATTATCCGTGGGAGTACCTGCTTTGTCAATCTAACGAAGACCCTTCTAAGCAGTGCTAAGCTTTGACAGGACATTTTGTATAGCACAAAGCCCGGTCGTAAAGACTTTGAGTTACTGATAATCCACACACACAGGTCTTTCTATGCTGTAGCACATGAAAGTTGCTGAGATTCCAGATTATGTGAATTCGAGGGATTTGCCGACATTTAACATTTTACATTGTTGGATGTTGAATGGTGGGCAGTTTCGTAAGTACCATGTATAAAGATCTTTTTGTATAATTTGACAATCTTCTATGATGCGTACGCTAGTCCAAACTTAGATGTCATCCGCGGATGAAATGATTTTGCTGCGTACGATTTCAGGTATATGGCGTACACCAGGAAGTGTATTGGCTCCAAGACTGAGCCTTGAGGTAGGTTACATGTAACTTCTACTTGGCTAAATAGTGCTCCATCAACTTTAACCCTGATGATTTCACCAGTCAAGTAATTCTGTATCCAAGCCAATAAACGAAACTCACCCTGAGCTGCTAAGGTTTCTGTAGCAGTGTGCTGTGGTAAACACTTTCATGAGGTTTAAACATACCCGAGTAACAAAAATAGATATGGTATCCATTATCCACGGTTAGAATCTAGTTACCCAGACTTATGAGAATATTAGTGAGGCGAGAGTGCCTCCTCATTAATCCATGCTATGCGATGAAAAGAACCTTATTTTGTTCCAAATGTTTGATAAGTTCACCAGCTACGAATTATTCCAGAAGTTTAGAGACCAGTGGCAATAATGTGACTGGTGTGTAGTTAGATACACCGGGGAGATTAATCATTTTTAGTCAGTAGGAACCTTGGTACAACTTAGTGACATGTTGAAAAGATCAAAGAGTTTTGAGAAAAGAGCATGGGCGCATTGTTTTATAAGGATACCGCGGATTGGGATCCTAGTTTGTATTAGCCGTATTAAATTTGGTCATGATCTTACGTATTTCAAATTGCCCTAATGGCATGTGTCTAATATGGCTAATGACAAATTAATCCTGATTTTGTGTTTCCCGACGGAACTGATTTTATTGACAGGCGTATTGGCTATTGCAATTGACTAGGGCCTCAAATTCATGTTGATTCGGGCAGGTGAAGCTTATTAGTTAATGGAGTAGGTCAACCTAGGGGAAAGAAAACTTTATATCAAACATCCAATTGGCTGAGCAGCAACGAACGCACGCATTGAGCATTAATCCCGTGTCAATCGATCTAACTGGATTTTCTCATTTCCTTTTCCAGATAAATGTGTATCAGTGATCCTAAATTCGCACTGCGTTGTGCTCATTTGTGCAAATATGGGGCTTGTTTTCTGATGTTGGTGATCTAGTTGTGAGAGTTATAATATTTGACGACGTAGATAGCCTGGAATTATTAAACCAACACCGAAATGAAAAAAAATAATTCAACAACAACGGTAACAGATTAACCATTACAATGAATGACAATTAAAAATATTGCACAAACCATTTATTAAGTACGCTGTCGCTAAAGTGCACAAACTCCGTTAAAATCTTTTCTTTTTACAAAAAAACAATTCTGACTCTGGTTGAATGATTGTCAACCTATCTTCATTTTGAAATACATCACAGTATAGAATTATTCAAAGACCAGATACCGCAGCGGACTATATATTCTTCTAAATCATCCGAGATTCAAAAGAGAAGAAAATGCCAAATATCATATTTGGAAGCGAACACATATGCAGCGTCTCGATTTTATTCCTACCAATAAGCAAGTTGAAATATGTGCGATTTATAGACTTTCCTATATCCAATAGAATTTTACGTCGCTCAAATTCATCAGTGTCAGGTAACGGTTTGTTCAACCCAGACTGAATTTTTATGATCGAGCTGTAAGATTGGTCGGTACATTCGAACCCACGATTAATAAATTTGAAAGGGTGTGGAGGCATCATTAAAATCCCACATTTATACGGACATATCGCTTTATATTAAACACCCCGCAACGCGAAATTAGCTAAAATTTTCAGAATGCTTCATCGGAGGATCGATGTGGAGATCGCATCATCCAATGCGTGATAATTCTTTCATCAGAAGAGGAAGCTGCTGCGGAGTAGCGAACATGCCATTAACATTAATCATACGTTATTCGATATGTATTGAATTATTCTTTCCGTATAGTTCATAAGGGACCTCATTTTCTCACTAAGATTTGCTCACAAATGCACATCATTTGTTCGGACTTTGGGTTATGGTTTTGGAGATTTTAACACAATCACAAAAAGAGTTTAAGGAGTAAACGTCGAAAATATCCTAAACCTAACTTTTGTTGGATGTTCATCGGAACGCTGAGACGGCGCTGTGCAGTAATTACAGGGGTATCAGTCTCATACCGTTGGTTTCTAAACAGTTTGCATTAATCATTCTGACCAGGCTTGACAGCTACCGAGAAGCAGAGTAACGAGAAGAACAAGCTGGTTTCAGAGGAGGACGTGGGTGTGTGGACCAAATCTTAACGCTCCGCCAAATTTTGAAGCAACATTACCAATACGCACGTCTAACAATTATCATCTTTTTAACATACGAGCAGCCTTTGATTCCATTGACAGAACCGCTCTCTGGGACTGTCTTATTCGCCATGGTGTCCCACCGAAGTACGTAATCCTGCTCAAAAAGCTGGACTGCCACACTATCGGCAGAGTTAAAGCCTATGGTGATTTATCCAAGCAGTTTACCATTTCCAGCGGGATTCGTCAAGGATGTCCGATCTCCCCATTCCTATTCAACTTTGCGATTGACCATGTCATGCAGGCAGCAACAGCTTATCTACCCAATTGTTGGATCGACACGCTCCCCGGTCGACGAGTTATGGATTTGGACTATGCTGACGACATTGCTCTCCTCGGAAAGGATGCTTGCGCTTTGGATCTACTCGTTGATCAGTTGTCGCTGTATGGATTACATTTCTCTCCGTTGAAATGCAAAGTGTTCCTACAGGATTGGACAGATCCAACACTTGATTTGACGATCGAAGACCATAAACTGGAAGTGAATGACAGATTTACCTACCTACGGAGCTGCATCACCACTGGGGGCGATATCGAAGCTGAAATCACAGCACGGATTGCAAGAGCCCATGCTTTCGCTGGGCTACGGCATCTGTGGCGCCGACGCGATGTTGGATTACGCTTGAAGGGCAGAGTGTACCAGGCCACCGTACGAGCAGTTCCACTGTATGGCTGCGAGACGTGAACGCCGCGGCAAGCCGATAGTCAACGATTATTGACGTTTGATCATCGCTGCCTGCGGAGTATAGCTCATCTAAGCTGGCAACACAGAGTCAGGAATGATGACGTCAGGATGGCAGTCCTCGGCGATCACTTTGTGCCACTATCCGATAATATATCCATGTGCCAGCTGAGATGGCTGAGGCACGTTCTCCGTATGGATTAGCGACGCCTTCCTTGCCTAGCTCTTCTTGATCTCGCTGGACCTGATCGGAAACGTCGCCGTGGCGGACAAAAGAATACCTGGCGGAAGACCCTCAAGCGTCTAACAGCCCCACTAGCCATCGTGGGAACATCGCGTCTACCCGGGTGGTGTCCGAAGGACTGTTAAGGTATGTGGCTGATAACACTCAGTGTGATGGCAAAAGAAAGGAACCAGTGGCGAGAATCCTGCCGTGCTTGTGTTCCCGTTCATCAGTGACTCTCCCTTATTCCGAAAAAGACAAAAAAGATATAAAAAAAACGGCATATGTACACAGACAAAAAATCTCTTTATTGTTCCTTTTTTCGTTCATCATGTACCTTTTTCATAGTATACTTGTTGGCACATCGTCTGTAAAGACTTGTGTGATAATAATAATAATGTGACGGCATTGTTAACGAAATATATTGATGTAGCTGTTTTTGGCTCAAATTAAATCGCCGAAAGGAAGAACTTACTGAACGGGCAACAATTAGTTCACCTTAATGAAAAGCAATGTTGTACATCTCATGGCAATAAGAGAAGAACATTCATTTTAATTTGGTGAATACTAATACGGAAGACAGCAGATACCTGTTAAAACCATTATTCAAACGGCGAAAAGCACAGCGCCCTATGCTGCCTTCCACGGTGGAAGTTAATTAAAGATCAGGCGGTACTCCGGGTTGTCAGGCGTTAAGACATAAACGTGATAGTAGATTCCCATCAGAGACAATGATTTGCAGTTGTGTTTAGCTAAAATAAGGACGACAGTAGAGTCCGGTGCTCCTTTATGTCTCGCAGATGATTTCAAACGACAAGGTATTGATAAGTAATCAATAACGATATAATTCTCAACAATTGGAATAAATTGCAACACACAATCAACCGAGAATATCCAGTGATAAAGAAGTAATAATAATATAACGGAAATTAATATTTATATCAAAAAGCTTTTGTAGATGCTACTACTAACACAACACCATGCTGCACAGGTGTACAAACTACATTGCTGAGGATCACTCCAAAAGAGTTTTGCTCACGGATTCGATTAAACGTTATTCTAAATTTTAAAAGTAGGGAATGTTTCGCAAGAATGTATCTCCAGGGTTGTCAATCATACGTTAATTAGGAGAGACCCTTTCCCACCTTCTAACTACATACGTAATTCTGCTCATTAATACGTGCAGCAGTAATTTGATGAATGTCATTTGAATGCTTGTTCGGTTTTCATGCACAAATTTTTAATTTAATCGAATAATGTATTTTATTTATGATCACCTGTTTCAATTAGAGAAAAATTTCAAATCTCACGGTGGATGCTGGGTTTTTATTTATGGCTCACTCTAAATCATTTGATTTCATACTTTAAATGTGATTTCAGTAACCAAATTACACTGACACGTTTAATATTTGAACATGCGCATGTATATGAAACTGAAGAGAAATAACATTCCATTTTGGTTAATTTGAGATTCCGAACAGTGGTGTGGCTCAATATAATTCAACGAAACAAGATTGAAGGAAATATCACAATGCAGTTAAAGAAGAGTCGCGTATATCAAAAAACGGAAACGTTATCATTTACATTTTATACAAAATAACGCTTGGAACTCGTGACGGGACAGCTGGATATACGTTTTCTGAAAGACATTTCCGAAATTTTACCACCACAATGCTGGAAAATTATTTTAAGGAGTCTTGCCGACACCACTTCGTAGGATGTTCAAGTGAGTGACTGAAAGTGACAAGCCTAATACTATTGGCAAGAAATTCATTTATTATTTAAACAAACATATTGTGAATGATGATCGAGAGGTTATAAATATATTCTCCCTAAACACAGTCCGAATAATCTCTTGGCATTGCGATCGTCAATAATTTTTGATGGACAAAATACAAAGCGTTTTGGCAGTGGCGAATGATTACCTGCAGATTTCTCTGCACACTGAACTGTCGTTTAGAGCCTTGAAAAGTTATCCAAGGATGTTGAGCAAATTAAATCAAATCCTCAGTTATTGCAAGATAATTCTACCGGTGCTTAATCAGGATGAACCCCATATACGCGATTCCAGAAGGCGTAAGTCTCTCGATCGCAGTTGTAAATGAAATCTGCTCCGTAATGTTGAAATGCGCCCAGATACGACACTGAAGCGTATTTATCGAGTTGGTGTGCAGCATTGCGATAAAAATGCCAAATAACGCCCCCAGCACCAATTGTAGTTGAATTGTTCTTTTAGTCTGACCGTGAATAGTTCATGCAATTTATAGTGGCTTGAAGGAATCTAACGAAGAAAAACACGTTGTTGTGCATGACCACAAGAAAAAATCCATTAAGTTAAGGAAATCACGCTACAAATCATAATGAAATGCACTGTTCCGTGAGAAAGGATGGTTTTTAGCGAGGATATGGATGATAAATTTGGTCATCGTATTGACCATGAAATTCTACAGCTAGTGATTAGCGAACTTCAAGGTAAGAGTAAGGTAAGGTAAGTTTAGCTATATAAAATTAATTTGGCTGGCGCCGACGGTATACATCCGGGTATTTTTGAACATCTTGCGGATATATTTAGCCTTGCCATCAGGAACAATTTTGCAGCTACCTTAATCCAAGGCATGCAATCGAATGATTGGAAAGGAGCGGCGGTAGTAGCCATACATAAAATTGGTCCCGAATCATATGTACGCAAATACAGTCCAGTGAGCCTGCAAAACATTGTTTACAAGTACTTGAAACAATCATTTGGCACGTTTGGTAGCCATGTCCTTAATATGTGATTAACTGGATTCTGGAAAGAAAGCTCCAGCTTAAATATATTCTGATCTATCTTGTTACACAGACATTAAGGTGTGATGCATGGAGAGTAGTCAATCTATGCTACCTTGCTTTTCAGAAACCCTCTGACTCATTGAACCATAGTCACCTTCAGCACAAGCTCATGTGTGGAATCACATATCATCTATGGCTATGTTTGGAAATCTTCTTAATCAATCGTTATAATTCCAGGAGCATGTTTGGAGTAATCAGGGATAATCAGTGGAGTACATCAAGGCTTAGTGCCCAGTCTGAGACTGTTTCATATTTTTGTAAACAACCAAGCATCCTGCTTGATTTCACACTGCTTCCTTTGGGCGAATGATGTTGAAATCCAAAGAACTGATATTAGAGAAACGCTTATCTCGGATTAAGAAAAAGCAATCAATTCTTTAAAGACATTTCTCTTGCCTTTCAACTTAAGAAAGAAATGCGTTGTGACGACTGACGTGACAACATCACAACTAGAAGCCGCGCATATAGCGAATAATCTCGGTATTACTGTCACAGGTGATGTCAATGGTTCTACCTAATGTGCCGAAGAGGCAAACAAGGCCCGCAGGGAATTTTTAGAATGCGCTCAACGTTGTCCTGCTGGAAACCCTCTATATTTCTTTTACTATTGTTAGGAGAGCACCCTCTGTTGTATAGACAGTGAACGAACTCTCGATTAATCGACCAATCAAAATCGATGGTGAGTTTAAATTATGATTTTCAATCACTGTGACATTCACGCATTCGCTCACTTGTGACACTCTCTACATTAGGCGAATAGACGAGTTCAGCAACGGTTGTGTTCTCTCTAACCACACGGCTGGGCCAACAGTAGCAAACGACAGATATAACAAGTTGGCGACGGGAAGAAAATAACCCAGCAATTCGAAATGGCAATCACAGGAGAAGAAGTAAAATCAATACTTCAGCAACAGCAACGCTGATTCGACGAAGCTCAAGCCCGTTTTGTACAGACACTTTCGAATAATCTGAGTTTCATTTCTGAAGACAAGAAGACTGACGTACAAAACCCAGCGTTGGATGCAATCATCAACAGCATCCCCGCGTTCAATTACGACCAAGAAAGCGTTCTCACCTTCGAATTTTGGTTCAATAGATTCAAAGATATTTTTCATTTCGATCTCAACAACCCGAAAGATGGTCAAAAACGAGAATGATGCGGAGAAAACTGGGCACGCTGGAACATGAGAAGTTTACTGACTTCATTTTGCCAAGCCCCCATCCCAGTGTTGACAATGTGACGAATGGCAATTTGCGCGTTATTGCCCATTCAAGGAGCACCGATGCCAGAAGTGCAACAGAAAGGGGCATAACGAAAACTACTGCCGCACAAACTATTTTAAGAAATCAGTGTTCAATGATCCCTATTCTGTCTTCGACACCTTGAATACCGCAGAAGATGGAAATTCAGCGGAAGAAGAGCCGCGTAAAATTAATTCCGCGGAATGCAAACCGAGAAAATGGGTCGACCGGAGACGTGTTCCAGTAAACACACCAAAACCAAACTTAAACATGGAGGTGTTAGGAGGACACCCTCTGGTGCATAGACAGTGAACGAACTATCGATTAATCGACCAATCAAGATATATGGTGAGTTCAAATTATGATTTTCACCCACTGTGATACTGTGTTCAATCCTGGGCGCCGTACATAAAAAAAGATATCACGTGTCTCGAAAGGGTACAGCGCCTTGCGACTAAGATAGTTGCAGGTCATACAGATTAAAACTATTGGGTAAAACTCACGGAACCCAATCTGTTATCAATGAAGTGAAGGCGAGTGCGAGGTAAATTAATAAAAGCCTTTAAGGATCTACAGAGTCTCATGAGTGATAATATTAGTGAATTACTGCTTGACCTTCAAACAGCTACGAAGGTTATTTCAATGAAACTTCTTAATAGTAGACCAAGGCCGTTGGAACGTGAGAAATGTTTCAGCAACCGTTGATCAACCCCTGGAATGAGATCCAAGATGGCATACTAAATCTCCCTTACGTGTTAAGCTTTAGGAGCGTTAATTGGCATACTCTATTTCCAATCATTTTCTAATACGAAAATAGAAACAAAAACACATAAAAATTTATCCGTATTGTTCACGCATATTTTTGCATTTTTCCGGAATCGATGACCACTCACCGTGCCGGTGATGTGAACCCATAACATACATTCTAGATACCCGGAAACACAAACGTGTGAACGGAAGTTCAAGTTCAAGTTCAAGTTCAAGTTGCACAGGGCTGAAGGTGACTAAAAGCCAATCACGCGCCCAGATTTCCTTCGACGGTATGCGGTTGACCACCCATCACTTCGATATCGAGTATACAGTTCGGACTTTTCACACGTTCGTTTCAGAATATCTGGGATGTAAGGTAGAGTTTCTCTTCACCAGCACGGTGAGAGGTCAGCTATTCAGGAAACAATGCAATAATATGCGTGAACAATGTGTGGTGTAAATAAAGTGAGGCTTTAGAGTTCATTGTGTTCTTATTTCATTTTACACATGCTACTCCAGCTCACCTCTCACCGTGCTGGTTGAAGAGGAAACTGCTTTTTGCTTTTTCCAGCATCGGCTATAACGCGGTGCTTCCTAAGTTCAACCCGGATAATCTCTTGGCCTTCGCGATCGGCGAAGTTTTCAAATAGACAAAGAGAATATACGTTTGCAGTAGTGGGTGCTTCTCTGCAGCTTTCCCGAAGAATTCTGGACGCTCGATTGGCGACTGCCACATATCGTCCTGTGCTAACTGAACTGAACTGAACTGAACTGATATGGACCTTGAATTTGATATTCGACTTTTGAAATCAAGGTCACGGTGCACTTATGGTAAATTACACATTTTTTAGGAAATTTTCAGGCATTGAGGCTATTAGCACTTCGTTCGCTCCGTGCAAGTCAACGATTCGCCAGCACAAGTACAGAAGATACATCGAAAAGCATTTTATTAACTTTCGCTTCGACGGGACAAGTTTTCTATGACAAAAAATCTGTTAAAACTGTTACTGTCACAACTACTCATGGTGCGGAAGGCGTGGTGCACAGCCACGTACCTGTTATAGGTTGTTTGAAGCCGAGCGTTGTTTCAATTATAGAAAACGATGGGACTGCTAATCGTATCTTTGGTAAGGCTTTTTCGTGATGCATCACTGCTATTATCCTTGCCATTTCTTAAGTAGCTCAATAATTTATACCACAAAATAATATACACAATAAGTCACAAAATTCCGTGGAGTTAAGTTTGGTGTTCCTAGCGGGACACATTAGCGTTCTACCTGCACCATCGGCGTAAAGCAGTGCGACGAAGAGAGTGCGCAACATCATTTCTGAATATCTTTAAAAGTATAAATTCAAAAACCTCATCCAGACAAAGTGCCGCACAACTAAAGACTACATGTGGGCTACGATACTCTCAAGTTGACCAGGGAAATGGCCATGAAACTTAGTACGTGTTGCAGGTCAAAATAACAGTGTTAGCTTCACAGTGCAAAAGGACATCACAATTGCACATCCGTGCAGGAATATAAGGAACAAATACGAACTTTATACACCACCTGCAGTTACAAATTAGATTAGAAATCAGCTGTCTGCGGGAACTAAGACGCTTCTTTCACTCGGATTAAACTTCAACCATTAAAATAATTTCCCACTGATTTCCAGAGAGACCAACTTCTGTAGTTTTCAGTTCAGTTCAGTTTGCAAAGGACGATATGGTGGCCGAGTCGCCAATCGAGCGTCAGATGTATTCCGGTGGTATGCCAAAAAGAAGCGCCCACCACTTCAAACAAAAATAGGTCACAGATTCTATGGTAGGATGGTTACCTGGAAGTAGAGCAAAACAACTCCCATCACCAAAGGTTGAGGAGACATTAATGCATTCAAAGACCAGGGTAAAACAAATATCATAATCAATTAGGGGCAAAAGCAGGAAAATAATGAGCTCCAACGGCATTCAAGTTCTATTCTTGAAAAACACATTACAGAGTGTCGATTAACGACATCTTCCCCCCCCCCAGGTAGGAGTTTCCAGTAGCTTACTACTCTTTCACTGAAGAAGTGCTTACGAGCATTAGACCTGACATGTTGTTTGGCCAGTTTCAGAGGGTGACCTCGAGTACCAACATTGGGTGCGAGAACATACATTTCACCTGGTTGAATAGTACTAAAACCGGCCATGATCTTGAAGGTTTCTATCAGGTCCCCACGCAGCCGCCTTCTTTTCAGTAAAAAGAGCCCTAGACTTAATAGTCTTTGCTCATAAGATCTACCTGATTGCCCTTCGATCATACGAGTAGCAAGGCGCTGAACACCATCAAGCCTTGCAATATCTTTTTCAAGATAAGGTGACCA
>JACCGJ010008259.1:0-15115 GCA_013407085.1 Atriophallophorus winterbourni | reverse complement strand
GCTACAAAGGCGAAAAAACAAAAAAAAATGATTGAGAGTATAGAAGCCTACCGATGAGTGATCAAAGCCAGATCAATTCATAATCGAATTCTAACCTGCACTGTGTGGAGGTGGTTTCTTCTTTGTTTTTGAAAAATATTAGTTTGGAATGCTATACAAACCGCTTCCGGGTAGCGAATCTATTTTTACACTACCGGAATCCGATAAGGACATCAACTGACTATCAATGCTATTTGTTTTGAGCTGTAAATTGTGGGATGTTTGCAAAACCTATGCTCTGCGCATGATCTTATTTTTGTATATAAAAAATCATCAATTCCATTGAAATTATGCGGCATCCACAATGCCAGATTTTGTTGAAAAGCCGGGTATCGATTAAATAAAAATTGATTTGGTAAAGAAAAAGAATTGGTGACATATCTCGTATTCAATAATTAACTGTTGACCTACAAACAGTGAGATATAACACTTGCTTTTGATCAGGACTTTCTCGTCAAAAACGGAAAGCTTGTCGAATAGCAGGGATGTTGCTGATGGTAACGTCCAAGTTTGTCTTAACAACACCCAAAGTGTTTTGAAGCTGTAGTTTTTTTAGGCTCTGTGTGCGTTGACCTCTTTTCTTCTTGATGCACATGAAAGATTTAGTATGGAATAAACGCCTGATACCGTTGGTCTTATGCAAACCAGTAGTCTTTTGATTCTCAAAAGTGTAAACAGTTGCATCTGATGAAATTTCAGTATCGCATTTATTAGCTTAACATGCAAGAATCATTCTGAACGAGCACCGAAATAGATGATTTATTCGGGAGCGGAATTTCAAAATGGTTTTCAAAAAAGCAGACAAATACCCAGGTCAGTTTAAAAAAAATATTCAGGAATTTTACTTCCGGAACCTTGTTCCAAATTTTCAATACATGCGCGCATCCGTTTTGGAAATATTTAATCCCCAGTCCGGGCACCATAACTACGGAACGGTTCCGAAAATCAAGGTTCATTGTGTGAAACATATAAAACAGTGGGTTACGTGTCACTATGTCTACTGCAACCTCTTGATAGTTTCTAGTGGATAAAACCATCTATGCTCTCCACCTGATGCCAATGAAAATCGCCTGCTATTTGGTCCCCAAACACGGTAAAAAATTTATGCCATATTTGAAGTCAGCAAGTTATTTGAAAATATTCGGGAGTCAATCGTGAAAAGAAAGTTTGCAATGAATCGGTTATAGCAAGTTTATTGGTAACGTTTCGCTTCAAAACACAGAAGCTTCGTCAAACCAAGGATGTCGGTACGAACAGTGTTCAGAATTAAATGGCATTTTATTGACCAATCATGAGTTTTGTCAGATACACTGGCGAGATGACGACAATTGATCACACTTCCTAAATACTGCGTTACTCCCTAAAAAATTAGGTGTTATGCATGCTAATCCTTGTCCGCTGCAGAACCGAACGCCAGATTGTTAAGATATCCACCCCATCCACCTTGTTCACCGCATTCGCCCCAGCCTTTGTTATTTCAACTGCCTCACCGTGAAGTCTTTCCCTATAAGATTTCACTTCAACATTATCAAGATCTACGCTGTGACTAGTGTCTAGCACGTTCAGCTGGGGCAGAATATCGAATCAGTGATTGATATTCAATGGGATTGTGGGGTTGCTTTCCTATTCGTTTTCTATGTTCGTTTACCCTAGTACAAAGTTCTCTACACGTTTGCCCAATGCAAACACCCGCGCAACCGTTGCATTTGATTTTATAGATGCAGTTGGCTGCATAACCTAAAGGAGTATTATCTTTGAGATGTATAAATACGGAGAGGAGCGTTCTACTTCCCTTATATGTTACTCTAATACCAGCGTTATTCAAGATTCCAATTACAGAACTCAGGATTCATAAAGGAAATGTCATTTAATCCTGAACACTGTTCGTTACGACACTCTTGGTCTGACGAAGCTTCTGTGTTCAGAAGCTAAACGTTACCAAAAACTTGCTATAACGATTCATTGCAAACTTTCTTTTTATAATTGAAGTATTTTAAACAAGAATGTTTAGCGAAAGAACAGTTTAAACCCACGACCAGTTAAATTGATTCGAAATCGGTAACAATATTTTACACCAACTGGTTTACCAGAGGCAACCAACAGAGCATGCAATCACAGGTGTTAAACTATGTGGACTTCCATTTGCTGATTAAGTGCTGGTGATATTCGCTTGCATATGTGAGACGAAATAAGGTTGAGTGAGACATGATTTCGCTTTTGATGTACCAGAAGTGAAATGTTTACTATCCTTGTTAGGCTGATAAAGGATTCGTTCGTTTTCGCTAACAAGAAGCGGTACAAGTTATATAATTTCAGCCACAGTAGAATATTCTACATTTTGTGAGCACTCCAGTCTTTGTTACTCAGTCCATTCACGATATGTTCAAGATGCATGTTCACTCTACTAAGACAGCGCCTCCTACTCTAGTTGGATCATGTCTACAGAATGCAAACTGGTCGTATTCTACGGTTGCTGGAAATCAAGAAGTCAACAATTGGGCAGGCTGGGATTGCGGTATAAATACAAAAGAGATATGAAGGCTCTGGACATTGACTTACGAGTTATGAAAGACGCGCTCTTCACCGCTAACGTTAGAGGATGGATGTAAAGCGATATCTTCAAGCTGGAGAAGAGTAGATGAACGCAGATTGCGC
The DNA here is from genome assembly GCA_013407085.1 of Atriophallophorus winterbourni. Taxonomy (NCBI): domain Eukaryota; kingdom Metazoa; phylum Platyhelminthes; class Trematoda; order Plagiorchiida; family Microphallidae; genus Atriophallophorus; species Atriophallophorus winterbourni. The sequence continues at coordinate 12,421 of JACCGJ010008259.1, read as the reverse complement.
CGTCAGCGTTAGCCTGCCGCTGTTCGACTGAGTAGTGCTAATCGCTCTGTGCTCTGTGGGGCAGATTGCTCCTCTGAAATCGAAACCTCCGCCGTGGAACGTGGAACCGTCGTGTCCTTGTGATGTACACCTAGGGTTGATATCGACCGAAGGAGGCCAAGAACAACAACAGTATTTTATCCTGCGGTAATTATTTTCAATTCCTGTGGGTGCCCATTGTTCACCCGGATAAGGAAGGTAAGTAATCTTGAACAGAATTTTGCTGAAACGTCAATGTAAGTATAATTTCTCGCTTCCTCATCCCTACAACAACCTTCATATTACCCGCATGTTAGTCAGGCGAATTTATGTCTGAATTTTATGACTGGCACACCCAACCATACTCAACCTTCCAAAATTTGTTGCAACTACAAACATTCTACATACTCGGAACTTCCTACCGGCAGGAAAACATTTCAACATATACCCAGACACATTCTGTTTGACTCACTCGATAATAGATCGATATCCATGACGGGGGTTTCGTGAGGTTTGCACTCAGAGATGAGAACCATTGAGTGCATCCATATCGGGAATGCGATCACTGAATACGCGGTAAACAAAGCCGAGACTTTGATTGAACCGTGATATCGTTTGCTCTATATTGCAAAACAATTTCTTCAACGAGAGATTCTCTCTTCATTCTGCACTTTCAACATACATCGCTGCTCTTCCGATACGATCTTAGACAAATAGCTAGCTCCCTCGACAACCGCCTCAGTTCAATCAAACAACATGGTAGTGGAGTTTGAGAGAGATTTACGAAAATCGTGCCGCGCTGTAAATAGTACATTTTGTAAGTCAGGTGATGAACAATTTTCTCTGTTACCATGGTAATAGTACGGTTGTTTGTAGGAACTGAATTTTCAACACCCCTTCAACAGGTGGAGTAACCTAAGTCTTCCTCTATGCTGAGACCACTCCTTCGATCAGAGAATGTTTAAACAACTCAAAAAGTTGTGTGCGCGGAACGTTCCAACATGTTTTTAGTTAGATGGGTGTGATTTCGTCCACTCCCGGTAATTTTTCGCAGTTAATTCTACTCAACGGCCTTCGTACAATCTCAGAATTGATCTTGATGACAGTCACTTGTCACGCCACGACGTATGTCAGTAAGTATTCGATCTCTGTGTTTGCTTTCGAACGGAAGACTTTTATAAAAAAAGAGTCGAGCACATCAGCGGTTTTCTGCTCCGAGGCAGTCAATTCATCTCAGTGAACAAATGGGATATTCCTGGTATAAAGCTGAATTGTGCTGTTGTAGAACCCAGTGAGTTGGGCGTAAAACGGAATTATTCTCAAAATGTTGCTTCCAATCCATTGTAATTCTTCTAGGGAGACATACACGGCAGATTCAGGATCAAGAACTAAAAAATTGTGCGGTAGAAAAACAGACAGCTTAATAAAACCAAAGGAAGACTGTTCATGCAATCAAAATTCCATTGACGTGTTTCGTTTGTATGGGTTCATATTGGGTCAATATACGAGGCAGCTAGTGGAGCGCTCCTTGATATAAGCATCCAGTTTCGATTTGAAATCACGGATGATAGTACCGTTCACAATATCCTATGATAGTGAATTCAACAGAAAGCAAATACGCACCCAGAAGAAATGACCTCTACAATCGAGTCCTGATTGCGGTATAATGAGACAACTTGAATGACTCCGTGTATTCTTAGGGGAAATAACATTTATCAAATCGCGGATTTGGTGATTTTCCATCCGCAACATTTTATATATCATGATCATGTCGCTCCTTACTCTCCTTTGTGTAAAATCGGTCAATCCCAGCATGGCCATTCGCTCTTGAAATGGGATGTGCTGCATCCCATCAACTAGCTTCGTCGCTCGGTGGTAAATTTTATCGAGCAATCCAATGGCTTTACACAGCCTTGGTGCCCAAACTGGGATCATGTATTCTATCGTTGAATGGATGTAAGTATTTATAATGCGGGGGAGCGTTTTAAGTTATAGAGACGAGCTATATTGAGTAAAATTCCCTAAAAGAACAGTCTTATTGCGCATGGTTTGACAAACTATTTGAGCTTCGCATTCAAAAACGGCAACAGATTCAGCTCATATGACTTCTCCCGACAAGGATTTCTAGGTGCAACAGAAAATATAACTGAGAAAAATACAGCAGTTATCGAATCGGAAATGTGGAATGTCCAAATGGGATGAAGTTTGGTGCTCGTAACATCCAAAATGATATTTCCTGCACAGTTTTTGGCAACATGATTGATTCTATCTTAAACATTACCACTGGCGACGGATGATAGACAGCTGTTGAATACGGATGTTGTGTTTAGGGGAAAATTGTACACAGAGTTATAAAAAGTGTTTGAGTAATGTTTTGCTTCTAACACACAATCTTCGTTACCCCAAGAGTGAGAGCCGAGACAGGGAGCATGACTAAGTAGCATCTTTGTTTGATCTTACCGTTAATTAGCCTATAGTAAACCTAGATGAGTGTCGAGTCAGGTAAACAACGCTACGATCAGTGGTCGATTTGCTTAACAGGGCGGGTAGTGACGTTAATCTGAAACAAGTGAATGTGCTGAAATTCAGTTAGCACAGTGTCTCACATGTGTAAACGTACACGACTAACGTGGTTTAGATTTAAAATGTCTGAAATATCAGGCAAACGGTGAATGTTGGCAAACTTGAATTCGCATCAATGCAGGGCGCCAGATTGTGAAGATATATGCCCTATTGACCAGACAATAACGAATACTTCGCTTTGGGATTTAAAGCGAAGCGAAGTTGCGAAGCGAAGTTGCGAAGCGAAGCGAATATTGTTGAATATTCGCTTCGCTATCGCCATAGCGAAGGGCAAAAAAACTTCGCTTCGCTTAAAACGAAGTGCAAGTTCAAACTTCGCCGTAAACGAATATTTGCGAAGAGCGTTCATTTTTCTACTTTAATATTTTAACCCTTTGTCTACGGGAATTGTTTTTGATGTTGACACTTGTTGACACTCGACTGGCTCTAAAAATAGTCCTGCGAGGATCAGATGACAGACACCGTCAGACAAGTGCACTCCGATGGTGACTGAAGGTACCGACGTAAGCTACTGAGCAACCGACTGCTTGTTTAATTGCTATAAGCTAACATTTGAGGTGGTAACTAGAGTTACCGTCAGTAGACAAAGGGTTGTACTTTTTTGTACTTTAATATTTTAAATGTATTCGCGTAGGTGTGTGGCCGGATGCGAAGGGCGTGGGTGTTTTGATCTGCTTGGGTGTTTGCCGCTCTGCGTGGGTGCTTGCCACCTTGCCTGGGCGTTTGTTTCTTTTGCGTGCGTGGTTGGAGGACTATAAATAGGATGAAAATTTAATTGTCTCATCATAATCTCATCATGAGCCCCCCGAAGAAGCACCACAAGTCGGACAAGGACAAAGACTCGGCCTCGGCCAAGAAGTCCAAGAGGAGCCCGACCCTCAAGGTCACGCTGCCGTCCAAAGATCCGTGGACCCCCAAGTCCTCCAGAAAGAGGTCTCCGCCGCCGTCAGATGATGATGATGATGATGACGACTTTCATCACACCACCTACCGGCACAAGCCTACCAGATCACCGATCTGGAACTTCTTCAAGAAGGAGGCTGTGAAGAAAGGTGCGAAGGAAAGAGAAGCTCGAGCTCTTTGCCAAGTCGAGGATTGTGGCCAGTCCATCGCCCGGCCTCAGGGAACCCCCCAAGGCATGGTCGGCCACATCATGTCGAAGCATCCGGACGTTTCTAAGCAGTTTCTGAACCAGAAGGCCAAGTTCGAGACTGAAAAGGTGAGTTAGACTCAGTTTGACGCAACCTTCGCTAAACTTCGTTTAAACTTTGCTATACTTCGCAATAACTCGCCATATACTTTGTTATAGATCGCTTAGTACTTCCAAATACTGTGCATGAACATCGTTATACTTTGCAATAGTTTGTTGGAAATGAAGCTCAACTGTTTTTCTTTCTTTTCTTTTCCAGAAGAAGCAGCAGCAGTCCCAGTCCAGCTCTGGGCGAGTCAAGATCGGGGAGTCATCCGAAACCTCTTCAAGAAGGCTCTCAGTGACCCCGATCACCCAGTACTACAAGTCCGGCGGCAGCGCCAGCGCTCCCAAGAAGTACAACCCGAAGAGTCCTCTCCAGCTGAGGACCAACCTGGAGATCATGGCCTACCTTGCCGGTGCCAACCTTTCGTTCAGCCATGTGGAGAATCGCCACTTTATCAGGTATTTAAAATGACAAATTTACAATTACAAGTTGTTACCTTCTTACTTGAAAGATAATTTCGATTTTACTTTGCTATACTTCGCTAAACTTCGCTATACTTTGTTATATATTGCTATTTTTCGATTAAAAATCACTATAATTTGGATATATCGCTATTACCTTCGCTATTATTCCAGGTATTCTCAGTCGCTGGACCCGAAGATCAACATCCCCAGGCAGATCATGTTCTCCAGGCACATCTGTACCCTCCTCTTCAAGAATGTCGAGGAAGCCATGGAGAAGAAGCTCGCCAAGGACCTGGCCAACCTCCTGGGAGTTGGATTCACCAGTGACATGTGGACCAGCCGCTCCAACCAGGGGTACCTGAGCTTGACCATCCACTACATTGATCCCGACTGGGTCATGCAGAGATTCACCATTGACTGCAGGATGGTGGTGGGTAGGCACGACTCGGAGGTGGTGGGCCGCTACCTCAACTCCATGCTTGGTGCCATCAAGAGCCTCAAAGACAGCACTGCGACCATCATGGTCACGGACGCCGAGGCCAAAATGAAGAAGGCTGTGAAGAACGCTGACAAGATCAGCAAGCACCTGCTTTGCGTCGACCACGCAATTAACAACGCCCTCAAGTATGCCATGCAGATCGAGGAGGTGGGCGACTTGGTCAAGCTGGTCAGGGCTCTGGCCACCGGGGTCAAGCGTTCTTCGGTCAGGAACGATCTCATGAGGAAGAAGGCAGCTGACTTGGAAGGTGAGTGAGCGCAATATTCGGTTAACTTCGTTACTATTCGCTATAATTCGCTATATAATTTGCTATGTTATTCGTTATACTTCGCTATATTTGCAAAGCTTCGCCATATTATTAGCGAAGCTTCGTTATTATTTGCTATAACTTCGAAGTTCAGAAGTCATTCCTTTACAGTTCCCTTCATCAAGATCGTTCAGTACAGCAAGATCCGCTGGTCTTCAATGTGCATGACCATCACATCCATTGTCCGGAACAAGGCGGTCCTGCTGTCGCTGAAGGATGATGTCTTCAACACCCCTTCAGACTTTGCGGCCCTCATTCCAAACAAGCTGCAGTTTCAGGACCTGGAAGACCTCCTCTGGCCCCTCGAGCAGATCAAGGAGGTCAGCAAACGTCTCCAGGCAGATGAGACGCCCACCCTGCAGCATGTCGTTCCGGACATGGCCAAGATTGCCATGATGTCCGCCTCCAGGATCAAGCTGTTTCTCCGACTTCAAGGATGCCACCAAGGCATTCATCAAGAAGTTCCAGGAAAAGATCAAGATCAGCGTTCCCGAGCTGGGCGGGAACGTGGACCTCTACCAGATGGCGCACTACCTGAACCCCACTCAGAAGGCCGTGTACCTCAGGACCATGTCTCATGGTCACCTGTTCTACGAGTGTGAGCAGAGCATCAAGGTGCTCTTGGCCAACTTGGCCCCAGCCGCCCCACCATCCATTCAGATGCCGAAACCCGCTTGCCAAGATCTTGAAGGTTTTCTCCAAGAGCACCATGAACTTGTTCTTGATCCAGAATTGGCCTTTGGCAGCGTCGACCAGTCCCAGTCCCAGTCTCATCCAGCCCCAGTTCCTCCCTATGTCAAGGAGATGAATGAGTGGATGGCGTCTCCCCTGGAAAAGGAGAACATCGACGTGCTCCAGTACTGAAAGATGAAGGCCAAGAAGCTCTTTTACTCGCCAAAGTCGCCCAGTAAGTTGTTTCAAAGTTAAAGGTTACTTATTTTTCGTTGGATTATAATTTATTCTCGTTATTCGCCATACTTCGCTATAATATTCGCTAAACTTCGCCATACTTTGATATTATTCGCTATACTTCGATATATTATTTTTTATTCTTAGATGTAGTATTGCTATACTTTGATATAGCATTGAAATAGTAGTTCAACCTTTGCACCCATGGACCCCCTGGAACCTAATACAAAATACTCAAACTGTCTCAATTTCTTTTAGGATGGTCTACGCCATCCCGGCTACCTCGGCCTCATCAGAGAGGGTCTTCTCGGAAGCTGGACTCGTGACCAAGCCCACCCGAAGCCTTCTGAACAACGAGAGGGTCCAGGAGCTCGTCTACATTCATGACAATTACGAGAGAGTGCTCCCCTACATGAAGAGGATGAAGCTCCGCATCCAGGAGTTCACCAATGGCGAAGGTACCAGCACTCAGAGTCAGCAGCAGCTCAAAGACCAGGATGACCCTGAGGCCAACCTTGAGGATGTCGAGTTTGTCGACACCCAGGAGCTCACGGCGGGGGCCTACTCCCCTCTGACTGGAGGCAGCCGGACCAGTTCCGGCACCAGGTCCAGGTCCAGAACCCCGGTCTCAGAGACCGAGTCAGATGAGGAGCCTAATTGTCTTCGAGATGAAGGTTTTGTATATTTTCAATTCCAAAGCTCCTGAAAAAGTCCTCCCTTGTCAAATAAAAGTTCTTCCCTAGTCAAAAAATTTTTATTTCGTAATTCGTTTTATTTCAGCGAAGAATAGCGAATTAAAACGAATATTAGCGAATTATAGCAATTTATAGCAAAGTTTTTTTGTCGAAAACGAAGTTTTTGGGGGACATCGAAGTTGAGCGAAGATTATTCGCTAATATTCGTTATGGCGAAGTGCACTTCGGATATTCGCTTTGATACTATTCGCCATTGCAAAGGGCAGTTAGGGCACTTCGAAAATTCGCTTCGCACTTCGCTTCGTTCCAAAAGAGTGACATTCGTTATTGTCTGGTCTCCACCTGATGACGACAAACAGCCGGAAACCGGTAGTGATGTGTAATTTCGGGGAATATGAGCAACACATCACTTTGTTAAGCTGGTGTTCGCCAAGCTTGTGCAGTAGTTGTTGGACGTTTCGTCATCAAGCTAGATGACATCATCAGCAAAACGTCTCTCAAAGTGGCGTGTAATTTGTATTCATTGATTTTTGTAAGGTCCGTCTGTCCGTTCGCCATCACTCCCGTTGGTTGGTGTTGCATTCTTGTCTATCGAGTTTTCATCGGTCCATCGGTCATAGCCAATTAGAGGTGCTGGTTAAATGATGTCTATGTTGGGTGATACACTTCGATGAATTCTCGCGCTCATCGGTGTTTTTCTTTGTCTTCGTGTTGTCTCAATCGAATTTGTGTCGGATTTGATCAAAAGTATTGAAATCAATGACCTCGGGGCGTGTCTTCGTACTGCTAACCGGTCTTCGTGTAGTCTTGTGCTTAGCTTGCGGCCGGTTTGTCCGATGTAGTTTTTCTTGAATTCTCTGCATGTAAACTTGTAGACAGTATTCAATTTTCTTGTTTTACAACTTTATGTTTCATATTGTTGAAGTAATTGTATAATGTTGACACTTGTTTGTGCGCGAATTCTATTCCAAATGGCTAAAGGACCCGAGCTGTTATTTCTGATATTTTCTGCACATATGGAAGAGCGCGTCTGACTCTGTTTTTATCATCGTTTCTTTGCTGGGTACGGTTGAACTTATTGCGTAGAACAAAGCTTCTTTGGTATCCATTCTTCTGGAACACTTTGAACAAGTATTCTTCTTCTTGTCTTCTTAGTTCCGTGTGCTGCAATGTGTTGCTGCTCTTTTGAATAGGGTTCTAACGCAGCTGCGTTTATGGCTGGTTGGATGCTTGCTTTGATAGTTCAAGATTTGATTCGTGTGCGTATTCTTCCTGTAGACACTGGTCTTTAAATTTCCTTCGATTGTTCGTCTCACTTGAACGTCCAGGAATGCCAGTCAGCCATCAACTTCAGTTTCTCTGGTAGATTGGATTCCCGTGAATACGCAGTTCAGTAGTCGATGCGATTTGTCTAGTCCAGTTAGTTTCATAATCACAAATGTGTCGTCCACACAGCGAATCCATAACTTTGGCCGTAATATTGGTAGAGCGATCCGTTTCAAACGTTGCATGACTGCTTCGGCAATTAGGCTGGAAATCGGTGATCCCATTAGTGTTCCTCAAATCTCCTCGTAGATTTTATAGTAAATGTCTGTAATTAATTTTACAATTGAATGCTCTCTGATAAATACGGCTGCACCTATTCGAACGGTTTCCGTACTTTAAAAACTCAAAGTTTATCGAATGATTTAATTATATTTAGACCACTGGCAGTACCCATTTGTAAACCGGTGATTGTCTAGGCACAATTGCACGATGCCCTTTATGAACTCGTAACGTCGAGCTTTATTGCCATGTGCCTTGTAACTATTTCTATCACGTATCGCACCAAAACTGCGGAAGCGTTCATTCGAGATTCACAAACAAACCTGATAAGATATGTGCGCGGGTCTTGATGTCGTGGGTTGCGAATGAGGAGTTGCAGCGCGTCTCGTCGTCAACGTCTTGATCCACTGCTTGGCATGCTTCCTGGCAGATGACTTTTTCACCGTGGAATACTGTGGATGGTTCAAACTGCAATCGGACGCTCGATTGACACATGGCAGATAAAAGTTGCTACTTGGATCGAGAATCCAATGTGTGCCATCCGGGGTGGTAACAGCAACATTGTCCTGAAAGATTGTAGGAGAGATTTGAAATTAATCCATTCATCTATTTGTGAGTAAATCTTCACAATGAATCATGGGTTTTAAAACAACAAATTATAGATCATTGTCACCAAATGTTTGTGATGTAACCACTACATCAGGTCGCTAGATAGCGATGAACAATAGTCGGAGCTGACATCGAGATAAAACACTCGACAACATTTCGAAGAAAAGCTGAACCGGAACTAAAAATCCTAATGGATTGTTATGTGTTTTTTACTCGACCTTGCTGTTCTGTTCTTTTTTCTTCATCATATCTGTCTATGCCTGGGCAACTTGACAGTATGTTAGCCAACGTACAGTCTGTGACTGTGCGGCACTTTGTCTGGATCAGGCTTGTTCTTTTATACCCCTGACCTTGCTCTTCACCGATCTCTTTGTAAGCAGCGTGTAAAGCGTCATCCGTGAGCTGGTGAAGAGTGAATGCTGCTCACAACTGTTAATTGTAAATCTTACCGTCAGTGTGGAACTGATATCATACGTTTGATTACTGCTCATCGCTTTGAGCGCTGCTGCGAAGATTGGTATTCACAGCAAAGGCAGTTTTCTCATTCGAAACCATCATGCACATGTGGTGTACAGTTATGGTCGTCGTTAACCTGAGAATTCCCTCGATATCATATTACTAAGTTCTCCCAAAGCGTGCCCAAAATATACGCACTAATACACTCATTTCATCTTATCCTTAATACATCGACGATTCATGAATAGTGCTCACTCACATGTCTGTACTCCTTCAACTTGCCATATTTCTGCGGTTGGTTCAACGCCGTGTACACCGAGTTGTGCACTTCATCGTAGACATTCTCCGCCATCTGTTCGGCGAGTTCTAGGGAGTTCAGCATCATCGGAGTCGACACGGTGTTTTGTTGTAACACCACGTGCGTGAGTTCCGTGCCACAACGACTTTGCTGGAATAGCGGGGGTCCAGGGGGGTGGATGGTTGAAACGCGCTGGTTAACCGGTCCGAATTGTCCGTAGCTCGGCAATATTGGTACGGAGTAAAATCTGGGCGTATGAGGACCAAGATCTTTTCCATGGTCGATCGGAAAAGTGAAACAGGTTTGGTCTGGAAGAAATGAGTTTTCCCCATGAGGATGGTTTAACAAAAACGGTGACCCCTAAATCAGGCACATGTTAAAACTTGTTTCCAGTGAAAGAACGCAAAATTACTCCAAACTAATTCAAAGTTTTCATCTCAAAGTCGAATCTAAATTTTGTGCAGATATACGATGGTATTTTAGAATTTTTGACTTCCGTTGCCACATAAGTTTAACGTTAAATAGAGTACTGCTTTTTTGATTGCGTTCTTTTCCAGCACACACACTCCACGACAGGTTTCCTGCTGCTTGAACCAAGGCTGATCCCGGAAAAGTGCCGCACAATCATAGACCACACTGAGGCTGGTGATCTGTCAGGTTGCTCAAGCCTAGATAGTTATGCAGCAGCAACAGTGTACGACCAGGATTTTCTTATTCGCACCCTTCGATGCTATCTCGTCTCCCTTTCAAATTGCTCAAGAACAAAGGAAATGTCCCACCGAAATTGAGCATGATGGCTACATTGAATCCACTCGCTGTTTGCCACAGGAAGTGAACCACATTCCTAAACCCGCAACCCGTGTATCCATCCCCCCGTCTACCACAACTCACCGGAACCACGGCTGAGAATCGCGCAACGAACCACGAACCAGATGTTGAAGAAGATTGACAGGCAGGCGATGAACACGAGGCACAGCATCACTTCCATCGGAATGCCAATCCCTGAAACGGAACAAGGTGTGTGTCACGGGGGGTAGCCACTTGAAAACCATCCGCCCCAGATCGATAACGAAATACCATGAGGAGTTATGATGAACATACCGAGCATACTAATTAATAAGGCCTACAATAAAAGCATGTTTGATATCACAAGGATTTAGGTATACAATCCAGCTGTGGATTGTGGAGATGAAGAGAAAAATCTCTCGTTTTAATTCTTTGATGAAAATATGGCTCTTTCGTAAAAACGTATGTTCACTCACAATAACTTGTTGAAGAATCGAACGTTTCAGTATTGGAGGACCGGATGGGTGAAACCATACTCGATCCGTTTGAGACTGCCGCGGTGGTGTATGATGTAACACCGGTCGTCGTTTCCTTCGTTGCCATGGTCCATACTTCACGGTATTCCAGCGGTGAGACGTTGGAACGCTTGCCTCGAAACATACAACCCCAATCGCCACGTTTTACGTTCGTATGCATCAGGACTTCATAGGTTACTGAGAGCTCGTTGCCAGAAGTGAGTTGATAATTACAGGCCACGATTGGATCGGAGCTTCCGGTAGAACAGTGCGGGGATCCTGTGTGAGATGGCAACACATTGCTAGAATCTTTGGATTAATATTGGAACTAGAGTTATTTTGATCCAACAATTTACCATTAATTCTTTGTAAAACAAGGGATGATTCAACATATTTCCCGAGAAGAATAAAACGAATATTATCTTCTGGAATGAATGATCATTCTAAATTTTATAAAACAGCCAGAAACCGGCAGTGGTGTGTAAGGGATGAGGATCAGAGCACCCCATTAAATTGTATAAAAACAATCTCCCATTAAACTGACCGTCAATTTTCAAACACGGATTGGCACAATTCTCTCGACACACCCCGGTGGTCGATAATGGACACCTGAGCAGCATCAGATTGTCGGCGACCTTGAATCCGTTCACGTGACAGCGCAATTGCCAATGATTTTCGCCCAGTTGGGTCACAGCGAGTTCGAGATGATCGCCTGTCACGTGAGCGTTTGTCAAATGGAGTGAAATGAAGGTGCACGTGACAAGGAAATTGATCAACCTGTGAGACTGAAAATGTGACAGAGATACGTGAGGATGCTGGCAGCTCGAAATATCAAGGTCATTGTGATAATCGATTTTCTTCAAATGCTTTAAGGTAGACAGCGGATTTCTTATTCTAAATCAGCGAATAATTAAAGTTGCACGTAAGGAATACCATATTAGTTTTATAATATAATGTTATTTAGTACCGCAATCATGTAGTGTTGTGGGACATTAAATTTTTGCCGTAAATACCACAACAAACAATTCAACCTGTGACAGTTGCGCTTTGGACTGATTTCTCCATCGATTTCTGGCTTGACGGTTCAATTCAAACACTCGTTTACCTAGCCCGACGAATGTCATATCGCGTCCGATATCTGCTACCTTTTTCCATTTGCATCGCTAAAAAGCAATTTTTCCTGGGGTTAGCGATTGTGGTTTTCGACGATTGTGCTGTACCAGATCTTGTTGTTCAGCATATCATTCAGTAGCGCCGATACAATAGGACTCGAACAGCTTACGCAGCATTGACGAATTCGGGTCAACTATGTAGATGATGCTTAGTTGCTCTACTCGCCCAAACAAGTTAAAAGAATTTTTGTCATGAGACGAACTAAGATTGCAATCAGTAAGAGCAATTTTGAGGTAACGTTTCGCCTCTGACACAGAAGCTTATTCAGACCAATTGTGATAGTCGGAGTAGGTAAAATAAATAAACAGCACTCCATCAACCTCCTCGGAATGTCAAGACACGTAAATAAACACTGCCAATTGATTGCA
>JACCGJ010008258.1:0-32731 GCA_013407085.1 Atriophallophorus winterbourni | reverse complement strand
CTGCAGGTCTGATTCGCAGACTCATCGGTCGTACCGAGCTGTTGGAAGGGACCTTGGTCGATTTCGGGAGAAATCAGCGTTTCTGTAGTAGTTAGCGCTTCCCTGTAAGACTTGCGGTTAATGTGGTTAGGGACTGCGTTTAGAACTGGTTTCAGTGCTTTCTGACACGCAAATGTTTGGAAAGACTCTAACGTGTTTTCAAGCCGTTTAAGGTTCACCTCTACAGCGAACATGCGTCTTTCCATAATTGAATCAGAGTTTTCGGCTCTTGATAAATCATTATTTACTTTCAATCTGCATGGATTACATGTATAGCAAATGCCTGGTAATTTTTCATTATTAATTAGAGTCACAGATTCGGGTGATAAATACTTTTCACAGTTCGCATGAATAGCAATTGAACACAAGTAACATTTAACTTGACGCGATCTGGGACTTACCAACTTTTAACAAAATTTGCACTTTTTACAAGCCTCGTCATCAGGTCCGTTTAAGGTCACGTCAGGTCCGTTTAAGGTCACGTTGTCGGTCATTGTTACAATTTCGCGAGATCGGGTCGATACACTGGGCGAAGCGGTCGATTATCGATCGGTGTCTCTCGGTGGAGTGCAAGAACGAGTGGATGCGATGCAGTACAATCCAACGGACAGTAAAATGGCGTACACTTTCACGCAAAGACTGTTCTGTGGGATTTGATCCGACAGTGTTGAAATAACTGTCAGTAAATACAAAATAGCAAGATCTTCCTGATGGTATCCGAGTTGTTGCGTTATTCTGGAATGGAAGCAATGTTGCACGCGTATGCAATGTTGGGTAGAAACTGGAAGTTTTGATTTTCAAGAATTCGCGTTACTCCGACTTGAAAATAGTATATTTCGAATGAGGAAGTTGAGACGAGTTCAATGACATAAGAACCGTCTAGATCCGTCAATAAAGCGAGCAATAAGATCCAAAAGTATGAGAGCACAAATTTGTACGTCCACACCGTAGCCTGTTTGAATCGTGTTGATAGAACAATCACCGATTTGTTAAAGAAACTTTTCAGATTAAGGCCCTGCATTTTTTTGAATCATCGATCGTTGGTTCTCAAAGGTTACACGTATTCTCTTACGCATAACACTGTAAGTGAATCGATAGGCTGGCAAACGCTTTCTTTTTCACGCAGCACGGAATGCGAGAAAAAAGTCGGCATTTGATGACGGTATTGAATATTAATTATGAAGGACAAACAACAACAATGATCAACATAATATAAATGGTTTTACTCGGCGCTGTTACCGCATTTGTTGGTGACAAAACTATGCCAACCGAATAAATTTCGTAACAGATAATAACAACGCACTATCTAAGCGATGCACTCGCAGTGAAGAGAAAAAAGAATGATTTAACTTATTGTTTACGCCATAGAAATCTGGATAGGCTATAGTGAAATGTGTAGTGTTGAACATCGATTTCCGCTTTGGATATAATCACATCATCTTGATTCATTTTCAAATGTATGGAAGATGCAGTAAATAATGATTTGATGATAATATAGATGTGTAATTTTTTCTCTATGTAATATTCCACAATGAATCCAAATCGTGCATAGTATTGTTGATGTGATTTGCGCTCTTCGACCAAACATGTGTTATTGCCGCTATCAGTCAATAATTCGATCGAATAGCATGGAATGAATATATTTTTATTGAGGATTGGACCCGGTCTAGTAATAATATTAATTGATTACTCTTAAAATACATTATCTGTTCTGAATAATAGTTTTGGTCTTACGGAGCTTCGATTAGAAAAGATCGAAATCGCGAAAGATATACAACGGTGTAAAGCAGTAATCGTTGCACTTCGATTTAAATAAGCCACTATGATTTTCTATTGGCGTTACTGCTGATTGCATCAAGAGCATGCAACGTGTTTCATTTTGATAGTTTATAAAAATGTGTCACCAAGATTTATCTGAACACGGTTCAGGGCAGATGAATTCCTCGAGATGAATAAAGTAATTCCCATTTACAACCAGGTAAATTGATTCACTCGACAGAGAGGACCCGACCATTCTTCAATCTTAGATTTGATTCTCACATATGAATCAACAGCATCTAACGACTTCAAACTCATCAGAATTGTCGATTACTTTGGCATTCTCGAAGCACGATGCTAGAAGATAGGTAGAAACTCAATGTCCTAACCTTTAAGGATAAACCGCTTCGAAAATAGAAGAAACCTCAGTCTATACTCCGTAAAGAAAAGCAAGAAGATTTTGTTTTACACTCAGCAGCCGCACTTAAATGTGGTAGCCACGCGAAATCCGGCATCGGCTACTCACAGGATCAAACGAAAAGACTTATGACTAGAACATTTATGAAATGTCCCAATGTAAGTGACGTCCTTAATTCGCGTAGACAATCAATAACACAAATCGTCTCTGCTAGACAATGGTTAAACCGAGAGTTCTATTTCCTATTCAGATAGTTGACGGACTGACAGATAATGTCAGCAACATTTTATACACACGTTTTTTCTAAAGGATGTGTCCATGTCAACACCTTTTTCACGTTCAATAGAGGTGGAGATCTTAAGTGATGTCTATGTAAATCCTTCTGTTGTGCGAAATAAACTGCACGGGATACACGTTAACAAATCCCCGGGAATGAGGGAACAACGACGTATATTCTGAATTCATGTGAAAAGGAGCTGTGCGGCCCATTATGGGATTTATTTAAACACACTAAGTACTAAAATCCTACCAGCTGACTGGAAAACTGGAGTTATTACGCCAATCTACAAAGGTGGCAGTTGTTCGCATCCGGCCAATTGCCGCCCTGTGGCAATCTTTTCAAGGGTTTTTAAAGTATTCAGACGCTTGGTGTGTGAAAGTATTCTACGGCACCTCGAGAGCCATGAACATCTTTATTAGACACAACATGGATTTAAAAAAGCACGCCCAAGCATGTCTAATTTGCTCACGATTTTAAACGACTAGACTCTAGCACTAGACGAAGGGAGCTCCGTACATGCATATTACTTGAATGTATCTGAAGCTTTAGATCGAGTTGATCACTTCTTACTACTTTAGAAGCTGCAAGTTGCTGTCGTCACTAGAAATCTATTTATATGGTTCACAAGATACCTGTCTGAACGCACAGCGAAAGTCAGAATAAATGGCGAAATTTATCTTACTATTGAGGACAAGAGCGGTGTCCCCCAAGGTACAGTACGCCGTCCAATATTGTTCTTAATATTTAGAAACGAACTACCAAAATCGGGGGATGTAAATTTGTTCTTTTATAAATTTTGACTCAACTATGTTGAGGATTGCGCAGTTTCACAAGCAGACTTAAATAAGCAGCACCAGTGGTCAATTAAAATCAAGCTGCCCATCAACTTACGCAAGGCAAAGTATTGCAAGTTAGGAAACCTTAGATTTTCTCATGCCTAATTTGCAGTCACATGCATCAGCGGAATATATAGCAGAAAGATCTCGAAATCTGGAAGTGTGGAAACTAAAAAAACAGCCTGCATTGCGAGGCCCTCTCTAAACGTGCAGGCAGCGTACTCGGCTTAATCAGAGGAATTTTCCCACCGAAGTCATTGTCAAAGATACTCAATATTACATGCATTCAGTTTTGGATTAAATGTAAAAGCTTGAACATTATGGATGAGAAATGATACCTCGCACATTGGAATTAATAATCTTTGGGTAACTAAAATAGATTCGGGATTGCGAATAAATCTATAACTCATCCAGTAATTTGATTACTGTTAACAATTTGATTTTTGTTACTACCAAATTGTTTCTAGTAGTCAAATTACTGGATGTATTATACATATATTCACTTATTAAACCCAGGTTAGCTCGAGGCTAGAATTGAAACGAAAAAATATAAATGATATCCTAGATATGCTAAAACGTATATTGTGGTGCTCACATCCACATACCCATGTTAAATCGTGTTCAATAACTAATCGACAAAACATTATAGGTAAACCTAGAACTTTGTGCATACAAGCGCAACTTGTTTACCATTCTTCCACTGTTTCAAACGCATGCATATCCTGGTCATACTGTCCATACCTAATGAGTGCAAACATCACGTAACCAGTCGTGGGGTGTGTGTGTGTTCAAAATGCATACAAATTAGATTCTTTATAGGTAACCGTTGCAATGAATATCAAATCTGAAATCATCAATTCAGCGCATTAATTAAGTTGTGTGCATCAGCAAGTTTCTGCGTAACTTAAGTCCATTATTGCGTTCAAATGATCATTACCAGCTGGTCAGCAAACTATATTTGTCGATATTCACCATGGCTGTACACGTTAAGTGCTGAAAAATCAATACATGACAATTATTCACATCAACATTCAAAAGGCTTCGCTTCGAAAAGCAAACCTTCAACGCATTACTCTCAATTTTA
The DNA here is from genome assembly GCA_013407085.1 of Atriophallophorus winterbourni. Classification (NCBI taxonomy): domain Eukaryota; kingdom Metazoa; phylum Platyhelminthes; class Trematoda; order Plagiorchiida; family Microphallidae; genus Atriophallophorus; species Atriophallophorus winterbourni. The sequence goes on along the minus strand of JACCGJ010008258.1, from coordinate 28,316 downwards.
ACGATGTCTAGTTCACTTGCCACGCTTAACCGATGTGGTAAGATATGTTTTATGTGGTATACAACTGTATCGTCTTTCCGTAGCTTCAATAATGCGACATAAAGTATCAGTTTCAGGAATGCAGTTGACATACATACGAATAGTAAATTAAATTGGTCATAACGAGTTTACGAATTTAACGTCTATTATGTTGTCCTTCACACACCAACTGCTTCATGTACAAACTTAACAACCTTCAAATTCAAATTACAATATGTAATATGTATGTAATGTTTACGTAATATGATCTGGGTGTCTTGTGCTGTTGACCTCTTTCGTTCATTGTAGACCATGGGTATACATTAAAAGGGCATGATATTTTCAGGCTTCGCTTCAAATGACTAGATTCAGATTTGATATGAATAATCACTCTCGCTGCGTTCGAAGCAAAATGCAGTTCTCAGTCGATCAATGTCATTTCCACTCTGACTGCGAGATCTATGATTATGCTAAGTAAGCAGTGTAGTCTCTTCCCAACATTTCTGATGAGAGATAAAGCTGTCTACAAATCGTAGGGCAAATGTCATGATCATTCACATCTTGTTTGAAAAACAATTTATCCTATACTACAGTCTTCTCAATGGCCGACTTCCTGATTTCCACACACTCAGAGCGTATCCTTTATAATAACATCATTTTCCTTTGCAAAGGAATTTGAGTGCAATCGGTTAGAGTAGTTTTTGGGTAACGTTTCACTTCTGACACAGAAGCTTCGTCAGACCAAGGGTGATAGTCAGGACAGGGAACATGATTAAGTAGCAGTCAACCCACCACCACTTAATTGACCTTACCGCTAAACAGCCTATAGTACGCCTACAGTGTGTCACGTCTCGTGGGAATGACCAGGATCAGTCGCCGATTTTCCACACAGTCTGTATCCACGTCAATCGGATACAAGTGAACACGGTCAAGGTCAGTTGACACAGCAGCCCACATACGTAAAAGTACATAACTAACGGGGCTAAGGTTAAGCTGTTTGAAGAAAAACAAAAATTTAATTAACTATTAGGTATAAGGTGAATAAAAATTATTTACTTTCGCATCAGTTTGACGCAGACATTGTGGGAGATTCTGCTGCCCTGAACAATCCACCTATATTGACCTCCATCGACCTTCCCTTGGCAATTTTCGATTCGAACCCCTCCGCAGTAGTCGTTCGCCTATACGGTTTAATACCGCGTCTCAATATTGCCACTTGTCTAATCCAACACTGTGGCCCGTATCTAAAGCGTGCTCCGTCAAGGCGAAATCACGAATAAGGGATTGATATTCCATCGCATCCCTGGGCTGTTTCCTGACACGCTTTTGGTGTTCTTCGATTCTAGTGTGAATTTCCCTGGAAGTCTGCCCAATGTAAACACTCGAACAGTCCTTACAGTTGATTCTGTAGATGCTGTTCGTAACGCTAGATAAAAGTGTCTTATCCTTGAGGTGCATCAGAACCGAACGGATAGTTTTCCCTTTCTTATAAGTTACGCGTATGGCCGTCAGGTTCAAGATTCTACGTATCGCTTCAGATGTGCATGTTCCAACGGATGCAAACGTATCCTGCCAAGTTTCTCCGATTTTTCGGATGGTATTTTACTTGATCAAATGGCGTTACCAAAATTTCGGATAACCGTGGTCTAGAGACTTTGGCTCGCTTACGGGAGCCTGTTTTCGCTCCCTTTCGTCGCTGCACAGGTGTTCTATCTTATGGAAAATGGAACAAGATATGGAACTGAAGACCTGTCTTAGATGAGCGGAAGTGTATCGTAGTACAGCATCTGTATCAATAGGTTTCCGATAGGTTTCATGTCTACTTTTTGTGCTAAACAGTCTAAAAATGGAAGAGTGCCTGTACAGGATTCCACTTCCTTTGTGACAGTAATACATGGGTCTATTTCATTTAAATATTTAAAGAAGGCCTCTAACTGATCTCGCTTGATGATAACAAATGTGTCATCAACATAGCGCCAACATAATTTTGGCTTGAGCCCTTCATTATTAAGGGCTTTGTTCTCGAAATGCTCCATATACATATTCGCAAGTACTGGAGATATCGGTGAACCCATTGCCAACCCTTCTTTTTGTCTATATAATTGCTCATTAAATACGAAGTGGTTCATGCTTAGGCAGATCGATACGCCATTGATAATTTGTTGTACGCTCAAGTTTGTGCGATCTGACAAACTGGCATCAGTTACCAAAGCCCGTCTAGCTAGTTGTAATGCACTTGTTGTATCGACGTTGGTGAACAAAGCGCTCACGTCAAAGCTAACCATTATTTCATCGTCATCCATTGTTACCGACTGCAAAGTCATATGCGTTCTTGATGAACGAGGGTGTATTGCCGGCTAAAGGTTTCAACAAATAAGCCAAATGTCTAGCTAACTCGTGCGCAGGAGATCCGATACCGTCGTCGATAGGTCTTACATGAATGCCTTTTTCATGTATTTTAGGTAGGCCGTAGAACCTAGGAGTTAGAGTAGACTTGGGATACAGGTTATACCACAATCCCTTTCCCAAACTCTTCTTAACGCCACGCAAATACCTAGAGACGACCGTTTTGCAGTTATTCATTACCTTTTTTATTTTACCATTATCTATCCGTTCATAAGTGCCCTCGGATAAGTGTACCCCAACCTTGTCTAAATAGTCGCTTTTGTTCAAAATTACTGTTACTTTACCTTTGTCAGCCTTAGTAATAGCTATATTTGTATCTCGTTTCAGCGTAGGAAGTGCTTGTCATCCGTGTCAATCAAGGTTTGCATCGCCTTGTTCCTGGTTTTTAATGACACCTGCGATACAATTTTTTACCTCGTCTGCTTGTTCGTTGGGGAGTGCATTTAATGATCCCTCAATACAGGGGATAAGATCCTCAGCTTTCACAAAGCTCTTACTTATGCAGAAATTCAATCCTTTTTCCAACAATTTTTGTTCAGCTTGCGAAAGTTGTCGATTAGATAAATTCAAAACATCAGAATACTGGTTGCTAGATAATGACTTATTAGATTTATCTGAGAACGTTTATTATAAAACTCGAATAACTTGTTGAACTTACGGTTTTTCTTTCTCCTATTCGCTCCGTTTGTGTGGCTAAACCTCCGCGTGTTTTCCACAAATTCTGCAGAAATCCGCTTCGGATAATTCAACGCGCAGTTTCGACATCATTTTCGAGGCTTTCGATCGAGCGGCTAATAGGGTTTCGTGGACCCGGTGGATCCTTTGTTTTAAAAACACTTTGGATGCGCACGATCGGTCCTAAACATATTCTATTGGGGTGAACATACTCAGTGGACCAGATTTGGTAAGCAATTCAGCATTCGTTGATTTTCCCATCCATTATATCTTTCAGTCTCCGATGAAGTGGAAGACATTCAGCCAGAATTCACTTTGAGCAGTGCGCTTTTCATAATATCACACTGTACGAGGATAAGATTATGCTGATGCTAATGCTTGGACAAAGGATTGTTCCAGGATAAATTAAACTGTAGCTTCGTTTGAAAGGAAGTGTTAGTGACAAGAAGAAAAATGTGTGCATATTTCCTAAAGGCGTTGTGCATTTTCATTTGTTCCACCTATTCGAATTTTCCAGGAGAGGTTAGCCATGAATTGTTATATTCACCAAATGTTACGATAAAATGGCCGAATACCAGTACAAAATTTTTCAATAGCATTTTGGTATTAATGTTGTGAAACTGTGATAAAAGCGTCTTTTTTCGCAGACTTTGAATATAATTTTTGAGACGCTTAGAAATGAACGAATTTGTGGTTTCTAATGTTCTGTTTTGTGGTGGGTGCATGCAAAGGATGCGGGAAAACACTCCATTATTCATTTTTTATTATCTGAAGCGCTTGCACAGGAATCGCTTGCTGAATCTGAAATTGCAAATTTTGGTGTTTTCGAAAGAAAGTTAGCAACATTGAACTTCAAGTAATGTTTTATGTCAAATATGTAAACAAATTAAGTTGAATCTCCAGCGCAAAATTCTCACAAGAATGTCATTATATTATTCACTAAATTAATTTTATTTGCGTTTATCCACCCTCAAAATGTTACCAATCAGCGTTTAGTTTGATTGATTTTCGCTTAGAGTAGACAAACTTTATCACAATATTGTAATAATTGCATTTTAATTTTAAGCTTATAAACCGCGTGATCATATTTGTCAAGCTGAAATGTAGATTCCAGTGGTGTTGATGAGGACACCCTCCTCACGAATGAAATTAACCGGATTACCTGATTGACCAAAGTAGGCAACGTAGAGAAATTGCTGTTGGGTAAGCCATGCTGTACCTTGGCAACAAACCCCATATTCAATGAATTCAAACTGTCTGACTCGCCCATGACAACCAACTCCCGTCGTTTCCACTATGCACCTTCCCACGATTATGGTGTAAACTCACAAGTTCAATCTGTTGTTGCCATCTAAATACAAACGATGTCCACGGTCAAAACGCACACACTGGACGCTTAGATCTTGGACTCACGATCAACGTTCAATGCGGCCTTGTAATGTTTTCCTGACATTTGGGTTAAGAACAACGCATAGATTGATAGAACGCAACGACTGTCACTATTGCAACATCGACGATCAATCCATCATAACAATTTGTCGACGTGAATAAAAGAACCCAGCAATCAGAAATGGCGATCATAACAGATGAATTAAACTCAATACATCAGCAACAGTATAGCTAATTTGAAGACGCTGAAGCCCGCTTGATACAGACTCGTTTGAAAAATCTGGGTGTCAATTCCGAAGAGAAGAAGACTAATGTAGAAAAACCTGCGGTGGATGCAATCATCAACCATATCCTCGAAATCAATTCGCCACCTGAAAGCGGTTTCACGTTCGAATCTTGGTTCACGCTATTCAAAGTTATTTTGAAATCCAATCGCAACAACGCTGATGATGATCGAAATCGAGACAGCTGCGGAGAAAACTGAGAACGTTGGAACATGAGAAGTATATCAAATTTATTTTGTCTAAATCTTCAAGTTCATTCACTTTTGCTCAGATTGTACAATTTTTAGAGGAAAAGTTTTGGGAACAGTATTCTTTGATTAATCGTCGATATAATTGCATGAAATTGGTCAAGGAGTATTGTGATGATTTTGTGACGTATCCATGGAAAGTTTATAGTGTATGTGAACGGTTCAAGATCAAAGATATGACTGAAGATCAGTTACGGTCGCTGATATTCATCTGTGGTTTGCAGTCAGAGAAAGATCAAGACATTCGCACGAGAATCTCTCGCGACTAGATCAAGACCCGAAAATTAACATAATGCCAATCACAACGGAATGCCGAAGATGGCTACATTTAAAGCGCGATACTGATATCCTGACTGTTGGGTTATGAACAACGCATAGATTAATAGAACGCAACGACTGTCTCTGCTGCAACGTTGACGATCCCTCTATCATATCAAGTAGATCCTCCTGTATTGAGATATAGTTCCACGCAACCCAAGCGGTTTATTGTTCGATCGATTTAAACTAGCACATTTTATTCATTTTCCTTTCAGCAGTTCAAACGAATTCAATCCTTTCTAACATTTTGTGTACAACATTGAGTGCTAAATTAGCTTAGAATTTCCTGAGAAATTATAAACAGTTTGAGCGTGAAATTATTTGGTCTAGTTATATATCACGAATGAACGGTAGGTTTATTTCTGCATCTAGACATTTTTCGTGTTTAACTTATATGCTCGGTGTTTGTAAGATGCAGTAGCTTCAATTATCTTGGCATTACGATGTCCGACAGTTTTAGCAGGACTAATCATACGACAACAAATTTCTTGAAGGTTAACCGGTTATTCATTGCTAATAATCTGAGCTCTCTATGCATCCCATCCATTATCAGTCAACTGTTTTGTTTCTTCTTGCATTGTTCCAAACCTCCTCTAAAGATTCCCGTAATGGTTTCCATCATCCTGGTGAAAGATTTGCTTCTAATCACAAGCGGTAGTAAGGTTATCTCAAGATTTAGCTGTGTTTCCGAGGATATGATTGCAAACACTATAGATCGTCACTCCCGTTAGTGCAACAGACTGATCAAAAACATTTCTTTTAATAGTTCACATCTATTGAACAAAACGCTTATTTTCATAAAAATATTTTCCATTCACTCGTAGCAAAAATTGTATTCCTTATTAAACAACTAATAAATTAAGAAACTATTTTGTTCCTTTCATGGCCCTATACATGGTTAATCAATCGATGACTGTTTCAGAGATGATTACGTGCATGAAAACTTCATAACTGATTTCGGGATATTCTCGTCATTTTTCTAACTTTATTTCATAATACGTCGCTCTATGCCTGGATTACCTACCAGTATTTCCGCCAACGTACAGTATTTATTGTGCGACACTGCTTGTATGAGATTTGTGTAGAAAATTTATTTGATTGCAGATAATTCGTGCGACGAATAAATTTATTTCCTTTTTTCTATTTCTTTTCCTTCATGCGATCACAAAGTAGCAAGCCAACCTTTGTTCACACCCGCCATTAATAATTTGCTACACTTGGCTTATTTTCTCGCATTTAATGAGTTCCGGTCTATTAGTTTTGATTGGACATCGAATATTGAATTACTGCTTCATCGAAAATCCGATTTACGGCCCATTGGTCTCATTCGAACCAAATTTACTCTGGCCTAAACTAACAAATTTATTAATAATTTAAAAATCAACGTTAGTATTCGTTAACTGGTCTTCTCACGTAAAATCAAACAAATGATTATGAGGCAACGTGTCAAAAGCATTATGAAATATTGTAGCCCTGTAGGGAAAAATAAACCAGGACGATCAATTTGTTATCGACACAAAAATTTTTAGTCAATTGTAAATTAAAAAGTTACGTTCGAACCCTTGTACTCTGAGATTGTATTCTTCATCAAACGAATACTCAATAGCGTAGCGGTTATTAATTACTTATTATTCCGGATAATATACACTGAATGTCCGATATTGGAAACATAACAGACATTTACCAAAATGCTCATTTGCATGCATTTCCATCACACACCCCACGACCGGTTTCGTGTTGTTTGTACTCATCAGGTAGTGACAGTAAAATTAGGATCCGCATGGCATGTGACTTTCAATTTGAATCTATGATGCGTGTGTTAAATTTATAAAATGATGTTCTGCTATTTAATGGCATCCTAGCAACGACGTCTTTGTTTGGCCTCACTCGATTTATGCTAATTGATGTCTGGGTTGCTCACTGAAGCTACACTCAAATTAATTCATCGCAATGTTTCTGGGTGGTCCGCAATAAAATCTGTCACACACGCATCGTCCGCAGGCAAACATTTGAGACAACAGATTTTGGATTTTAATTCCTATGTGTAATAAAAACGATGTCATTTATTCAAATGGAAAATTTCACATAATTCACTTTACACATAATCAATTTTAATTTTCTATATATTACTCGTGTACGATTATGAGACTTATTTTGTAAATGCCTTGACGTGTTGTATATATAAAGTCTTGTGTTTTAGGCATTTCTGGTGTTTGTTTTACAATGGTGTGCACCTTGTATTTGATTAAATCCGCATTTTTGAATCAGACAGGTCGAAAAAAGGTACAATCCTCGATAACAGACTAACTCTGGTAATCCTGATACATTAGTATACAATGCAAGCTTGATTGCGCATGATATATTATATTTTCAATTCGCTGAAGAAGGAAATATTGTTGTAAAAACGAAATTTATTTCCAATAGAAAAAGAAAGATTTTGATAGAGTTTTTCGCTCTATAGTGCAATAGTAGAAAATAAATTAGAATTTCACAATATTTTTAATGTACAATCGTCTAGACGGCAGTGACTCTCTTATTATCATTATCTTGATTTTTTCATAATACCATTTCCAATAAAATCATGTTAACGGAAATGATATGATAAGCTGATTATTAGCGGTTTAATGTTACTTGCAAAGCGAAAATACCCCAAAGCATAATTTGCAGTTTTGTCTTTTCAAGCATCAAATTGACGCTATTGAAGTAACTAATAAACTTTATCAACCTAGGTATGATAAATGCATATTACATTAATTTGGATTACAAGTCAGATTATTAATAGTTGAAAGATGATCTCATTGAAATGCGGGCAAATCCGGTTCTTTAAATGCAGTTTGAATATATATTATTTTATTATGTATTATACAATAATATCAATAAAAAGCTATCAATTTTTCATTTTATAGTTCAACGACACCCACCTACTAATAAAAGTATCTCGTTCAACATAAAATGAATGAAGGTCGATATCTCGAAGATCTGAATAGAAATGTTGATGAATATAACGATTCGTCGACGAAGATGGCAGTTTTAACTAGATTGATGCTCAATGGGTGGATCGTTTAAAAGTGAATAATAACGATGAGCTGATTAATGCGTTAATTGATATTCGTTCTCATAATCAACATAATGGTCTAGTGGAGTTACCCAAAATTGAATCATGAAAAATAATTAAGTTTTTGTAGTTCTTGGCATTTACGAGTATGTAAGATAAAGTGCTGAATTTTTTAATGAGTTTCCGTTTGACGCTGGTTGCTCTGACAACCGCCTGCTTTGCCTAACCACATAATGGACTCTGTAAGTAATGAAATTTCAACAAATTGAAATTAGAATATGTTTATAGCTTGGTTTACAAAAATCAAATCGGCTTTCTAAAATGGCCAAGTTTTAATATAGTCTAAATATTAAAATATCATGCAAACCAGAGCTAAGTAAGCTAAATTAAGTGAGTTGAGAGTCACGCGTCAACTTTATTTCAGTACATTCATACAACCTAAAACAAAATACTGCAAATTCATCGCAAATTATGCGAACAATAATTGCGCTGTAAATGTATACCTTCATTTCGGTTTTTGTTTCCAAATATTTTATTGTGTTGAATCAAGCGTGAAACTAAACGCATTTCAACTGAAGCTATTTGCAAAATTATTACACATCGTCGCTCGATTTATCAATTATTTAGACTCATTGCACACACTAATTTTCTGTGTCAAACATTCAAATGTTCAATGTAAAACGAACGTTAGGAAAAAGGTCTATTTTGTGAAAATAAACAAAAATAATTTAGTGTTTATGATGACGCAAGAGCATATTAATTGTTAGCAATAATATTGTGACCATTTTCATGTAATACGCAAGTATCAATCTAATTTATTTAACGTTGTTTTCTACATCGATAAGACATTTATTTAGTTTCAAAATTTATAGCACGTTGCAGGTCGATTTGAATAAAAGCTTAGGAGAGCATACTATGGCCATTATTTTCATTCGATTAGTGAAAAACACAATCCAAATATCCTTACATTTTACAGATATTGGCTCGCAACCGCCATTTGATTCAATATATTGTCTGGGGCTTCGAAAATCATCTTTTTACGTATCCATCTTTCGCAAACATTAATCGATATTCAGACGGAATATTTACCCTTCTGTTCATCTTGGACATCATTTTGAAAGCTTATGTAGAATGTTTGTTTCAGAGTTTTATTAGAAAATAATATCTGGTCATATCTGAGCGCCCAAGAATAATCGTTCTATTTGTACATCACATCCTACAAATTTACGATTTGGGGTCGTTGACTTTCAGCATGTTGGGACAGCAAGATATCTTTCGGTGATGTCTGAATTTACACCTATTATACATCAGCAATATAATAGAAAATGTTCGTGAGCAATCAGGTAATCATAATCATCAGAAAAGAAGGTTTTGTAATGAATCGCTTAGAGCAGTTTATTAGTAACGTTTCGCTTCTGACTCAGAAGTTTCGTCAGACCATAGGTGTCAGTAAGAACAGAGAACAAGCTTAAATTTCATTCCCCTGAGCAATCTTAAGCTGGTTAAGAAGTGCTATTTCGACTCAATTGTGTCAAGTGCTATCAATGTAGATTTCATATAGTTTTGTTAAATAAACTAAAATCTAGGATTTCATTGATATGTAATTTTGCTGATATTGCTTAAATTTGTATTCAAACATTGCATCGTAATTTATTTTAAATCCGTGTTGTTTGAATGAACCTGAGTGAATATATGTAGGAATTCCTGCAAATTAGTTGAGAATAAATTGGCCTCATTAAATATTCTCAAATCTGGTGCTGAGTCACTTACCACACTTCCAACGGTAAATGGTATTTATTATACCGTTTTGCTGGGCTGCAACGCTAGAAAATAGCTGATGTACAGTTGTGTAAGAAGACAGTTTTTTATGAATCGGTGAGAGCAGTTTATTGGTAAACTTTCGCTTCTGACGCAGACGTTTCGTCAGACTATAGGTTCCGGTACGAACAGATATCATGCTTAAATTTCATTCACCAAGCCAATCTTAAGGTGGTTGAGAACTGCACAGGCCATGGTGGGTGCTGCGCTCGTTAAGATGAAAAGGCGCGATTAATATCAACTGACGAAAGAAGACCAGCACTTAAGAATGATCTCGGCTGAGAGATTAACTCGATTGCCTAATCGATGCGCACGCTAGCGATAACTCACTTTATTGTTTATCACCTTCAAACCCGGATGCCAAATGATGGAGATATCAACCGAATCCACTTTATTTGCCGCTTACTTACCAGCCTTTGTTATCTCAACCGCCTTCGCTTAAAGTCGTTCCATGCATCAAAATAACTTTATCACGTTATCAAGATCAACGCTGTGACCAGTGCCCATCACGTGTTTGGCTACTGCTGAATCTCTGATCGGTGATTGATATTCACTAAAATATTTCATGGCCGCTTACCGGATCGATTTTTGTGTTCACTTGTCCTATTACTCAGTTCTCTGGATGCTTGCCAGATATATACACCCGAGCAACCCTTGCAGTTGATTTTTTATACGCAATTCACCACGCAGCCTGAAATTGTCTTATCCTTTAGATGCTTTAATATGGATGTTAGTGTTCTTCCCCTTTTTCATACGTTGCTCGTATACACGCGTTATTCATGATTCGAATCATATACCTTACCGCTTCGTTAAAGTAAGGCATATGAACTGTTGCACGCCAAAATTGTATCATTCTGGTGCTAGGTATTTTAAAGATTCAGTTGGAGTTTAATTAGGATTTTACGTTAAGCACGATCTGCAAGCCGATGACGAACTTCTGGATCAGCTCGCTTTAGATCGGTGAAATCGCTGCACAAGTGTTAAACTTTGTAGAACAGCGAGTTCGCAACTGAAGTAAATAATTGTTTGAGGTGAGACGTGGATTACCGTAAGAGCGCACCAATTGCGCTCAGGTCTTCCACCATTACTGTCGATTATGGATTTAAGGTAAGACACACTGGACAACATGAGAGAACATTTCTCCGAACGCACCCGAAATCCGTATTCCTCAATACGTGTAAACAACTGACAAAGATGGGTGTAATGTTCTTCGAAATTCGAAATGACAACAATCACTTCATCCATATATGCCATTGAAAAAAGCAATCCTAAAAGCATTGTGTTCATGATTTGTTGGAAGATTGCCGGTGTGCACTTGACACCAAACGGTAGTCGATTATAACAATAGAGGCCTCGATGCGTGTTGGTTGTCACAAGTTTTTCGATTTTTCGCTGACTGCGACCTGAAGATATGCGTCTGAGAGATCTATCTTCGAAAAAAATTTGCCTCCATTTGTGCGAAAATGTCCTCTGGGACAGGCAACGGATATTGCTGAGTCTCAAGACAGTCGTTTAGTACTGTAGAGAAATCGGCACATAGTCTCAGTTTTCCGATTGCTTTCTTAACCACAACTATTGGTGCAGCCCAGGATGAATAACTAATTGGGCTGATGATTACTTCACTTTCTAAGCGGTCCAACGCTTCCTCGACTGCAATAGGACTTTCGTAAGGCACGGGCCTTTTCGAAAGAAACACAGGGCGTGATTCCGGTTTTAAATGTAGCTTAGATTTCATTTGAATGCAGCGACACAGACCATCAGCTAATACACGAGGATATTGGGGAGGGAAGTGTTACAACAAATTCGTTGTGTTAAATAACTCGGTTGCGGAAAATACACAATCAATTTCATCTATCAGTGATCTCTCAGTTTGATTGCAAATGGTACTAAACGGCACATCCCATAACTTCAACATTTCTATACAGTCTATTCCCAAAACATTTAGGTGGTCGTTAGCTGCCACATAGAACAGACCAGAACATTGTTGCCCTCGAAACTTGAAAATACATGTCAACTCACCGAGAAACGCGAGATTATCTCCTGAGGCGTTCTTAGCAATGCGAGATGTAGACTGCAGCTGCGCTCATCAATAGATTTCCAAGTTTTTCGTGAGATGATTGTGATATCTGAGGCCGTGTCGAGTTGTAATGTTACCTTCTGGTCGTTTATCACGATGAAAATATATTTTTGAAGACTGCGGAACAACTCACTATTTGTAGAGAATACTACATTTGACTGTCTTTGGTTAAGAATTCTCTGGGAATTCGCATAGCAACTGCTTTCTCTGTGTTTATATTTGCCACATGTTTTACAGCGTTCTGAGTTGAACGGGCAAAACGTGCGAAGTGCCAAGGCCACAATTCCAGCAGGGTGTCCTTGGCTTTGCTGATGTTATTTGGTGAAAACATTTTCTGATCGTCTCGTCGGAATTTTGTTATTTTGTCAACAATTGAAACATCGTTTGACGTTGTGGTCGTCTGAATCATTCGTGAATCTTCCTTAAGATTTACTGAGCGTAGGTATTCTGTCGTGAGCTCTTTAATAGATAACTGAGAAGTGTCCAGTTTGGACAACAGTCTTGTTCAAATATCGATGAAGTTAATCCGGAAACAAAAAGGACTGATTTGAACTGATCATCTGATATACTTTTTAACTGAAATCGTTTATATTCGCGGTTGATTCGACCGGCATACGATAAAATGTCTTCATCTGATGCTTTGTTTATTTTGAGAAAATTATACTGAATTTTGAAAAGAGATGTTCTTCCGCCAAACATGACTTTAAGCTTGCTAACTGTCTCTTTGAGTGTGAAATCTCTTGGAGTTTTGGGACGAATGAAGTTGCAATATTGTGAATGTTCTGTGGGGCCGAGCTTCTGCATCAATAATCTGACTCTTGCGTGGTCGTCTAATTCAGAACCATCAACAAGAAATATATCTTCATAAGGCGCACACCATGCTTGGAAAGTGATACCGGAGTTTGTGTCATAAAAGAATTCTTGGATGCTCTTTGCCAATGTTTCTTTTAAATGCGGTTCTCCATGTTCTCGAGTATTCAAATTAAATTTCGACAATAAAGCATCAACTAGTTTGTTTTGACGTTGCTCCGTTTCTCTGATGAAAGATTTTTTCATTCAGGCTCATCCCGCCACTGTTTTGAAAGTGTATCCCCGTCGCCAGCGAGATGATTCGCCATTTTGCGCTTTGCGGATGCAATGCCATCTACGAAAGATTTCAGAGGGACACAAACTTTAGGAGCCCATTGATCCTAGGGTTTTGAGCAGTATTCGAGTATAGCCTGAACTATAAACCCTGAACAAGTTCATCCCAGATTTCGCGTAATTATCTCGAAATCATCCACTTAGTGTTCATCTTAATCGAATTGTTTCTCCTGCTGTCAACAACATCAAAAGGATCTTCAGCAATGTGCGATTCAACCTTATTTCGATAATCATTTTTGCGAGTAGCATTGTATCCTTGCTTTTGTCGGTCCAAGTGATCAATATTTCATCATCCTTACGCAGGTTAAGAAGTGCTCGTTGTTCATCTTGCGCGAGGTTACTAATTTCTTGCTGTTTCTTTTGATAATACTGGCTATATTTTGCGTAGTGAATCTGTCTGAGTTTCTCGTAGCTGAGTCAGATTCTACGCATGGAATGATATCTTTAGGTTTCAAAACGTTTGTACCCAGTGAGAAGTTCGAGTCTTTTTAAAAAAGTTTCAGTATGCGAAAGCGTTAATCTTTATAACGTTGACGTTATAAGGCGGGGCTAAAATCATAAATGGAACGACTTCGCGGTGAGGCGGTTGAGATAAACAATTTTGGTAAATATGCAGTCCATTAGATGGATGGGGTTGATATCTCCACAATCTAGCACCCGGTTCTGTAGCGGATATACATTAACGTGCGTTATCTCTAGTGTGCGCACCGATTAAGTAATCGAGTTCATCTCACAACCGTGGTGATTCACGCTTGCAAAGACCAAAACTATTGAGGGATTATACAACACGTATGGGTGGTGTTGCGTCAGTTGATATGGATGGCGCCTATATAAGTTAACGGGCGCAACACCCACAGTGTCCCACAGTGTCTTAATCAGCTGAGAAATGATCATCTTGCCGAAATTTAAGCTTGATCTCTGTCCGTAATAACACCCTTTGTCTGACGAAGCTTCTGAGTCAGAAGCGAAACATTACCAATAATCTGCTATCACCGATTCATTAAAAGCTTTCTACTTCCACAACTATACATCAGTTATTTTCTGGCGTTGTGGCACAGCATGACGGTATATTAGAGACTATTTACAGATAAATAATGAATTAATACCAGATTTGAGAATATTTATTAAGGCCAATTTATTCTTAACTAATCCGCAGGAATTCCGACACATATTCACTAAAATTTATTCACACACTCCGAGGATTAAAAGTAAATCAGGATGCAATGTTTGAATACAAATTTAGACAAAATCAGTGAAATTCCGTACCGAATACACTCCTAGCATACAGTGTATTTGTTGAAACACGTTATGACATCTGTAATAAGAGCGCTTGAAACTGGTAACAACGGAGTCCAAATAGCAAAGAATTAAATCGACATCCATTTCTGAATTTGTAATGCAATATTTACACACTAAAATTCAAAATGGATCCAACTTTGACATATTATTTAGTTTTATTTGGTATTGATTATTCGTGTTTTTACACCCGGCTAATGATATCCCTCATTTTCTATCTCGAAAGGCCTAATTTTAAGCAATATATCACGTATGTGATCCAATATTCTTCAGTTGATCGCAGTTTACAATAAACGTCAACGTTATATAACCATTATATATATATATATTGCTGTTATATAGCATTAACGTTTATTGTAAACTGCGATCAACTGAAAAATATTAGAGCACATAAGTGATATATTGTTTTTTCTCTATCCTATACATCACACTTAGCAATTATTCATGCCAAAATCTATTTTCTATACACAATCACATGTTTCAATTTGTTTTTCCGTCAGCGCCCATAAAATCAACGAGACTAAAACAATGATCTAATTAAACTCCGTCACAATCGCACATTGCTTCGCTTCCACGAAAGTCTCCGTAAAATTGTCAGATTTCCCATTTTATCGGAAAGGAACGTTGTTCATTGGAACGAAAATTAATGAATATTTAAAATGATAATGACGTACAACGACGAACTCCGATTCGATTCTTTCGAATTTAATTAGTTCGTTGATTGCACGCAATGCAATGGACAAATGAGTGGAATGTGATTAAATTGTGGTCTCCGCGCCACGTAAAATTTAAGTTGAATCGGATGAAATTTCAAACAAAATTTGCATTTAGTTTTGAATTGATGATTAAATTTTATTTAACAATACATCATTATTCATTTTCTTTTGCAAATTTCAGCACTATCGATTTTCGTAGTTTAACTATTGTTCATTGGATTAATACGATAAATGAGGTTAATTTTGATAGTACTTGCTTCGGTGTTACAAAATTTAAACAATAGGGAAAAGATTGTCATGAGCATTGTGTAAGAATTACTCATAAAATCATGAAGCGTTCCATGTTTGCGCTTGGCGACTGTCCCGCTTTTTATTGGATTATGTGCAGCATATACTATGTGTAAAATAGAGATTACTTGCTTTTTACTAATTATCGATGCAGAATGCTGTATCTGATAAAATCGCTGCATCAGCAGGATCATCTACAAGGAAAAATCATCTTGGTAACCAGGTTCGAAGCCTGATGCCGTGATTATTTTCACATATTTTATTACAAAATTTAACATTTTTATATATGTTTAAAAATGAAGTTTGATGATCAAACACCGATAATCGATATTTTTGTGCGTCCTGATATAGTACATTTAATCTTATCATATTCACCATGGTTGTTGGAGTATTCTATGTAATTGGCTTATCATAACGCACTCATTTGGGAGAATTTTTACGAGGACTAATCTCCCGAGGTCAAACTTGTCAAGTGAACTTGCAACGCGACAAATACGTCGTAATCTCACAGTGACTTTTGAATTTGATGGCGTCCTTCGGTCGATGTCAACCATGGATCTACATCACAATCACATGATTATTGTAATGTTACACAGCTTTTCGAATAACTAGACAATTCGATTCTGGAGGAACAATCTCTCTCGCAGTCCATGCAATGCTATGCAGAACTCGGTCAATGAGCGTCAGTTGCACAACGGCGGCATGATCTGCGTTCAGCAGCCAAGAGCTGTATCTGCACCTCCCCCGCTTCCATACGACGCTTTACACAATGCGTTCAATGCTAGTGATCAAGAACAAGTTCTTCTTGACCTTTGGAGTACTTCATTCCTTGAATCGCTTACTTAATCATTCACTAAAAGCCGATAATCTCGTCTCATGACAAAATTTGAAAGGCATTTGCCATACCAGGTCATTGATTGCATATACCTTTTCCAGCACAAGCACTTACGCTTGAAGAAATATGTAAAAAAAAAATTAGTCAAATATTTAAAAATGTTTGATCCAGTTTACGCCTGGTTTTCACAGGATCTGGTTTGGAAAACGTGTCATATGCTTGGGTTTCTTAAGATTTGTGACAAAATCATGGTCGTGTGGTAACATGTCAATGTTGCTGCCAGGTAATGTTGACTCAAAGAAAACTGATTCTGTAAGAATGTAATGAAAGATTTGATTGAAGTTCATGAATATAATGAAAAAATCTTCATTGGGATAATAAACATATCCAAATTTCTTAAAAATTCTATGCCACAAAATGCCGTGAATATTCAATTGTGCAATGTTGTTTAGACGGACGTGACTCTTACCGAAATACACCATTATCAACATCTCTACTATTCGTTTTTTCCAATAGAATTGACTAAATGTGTTAAGTAGGAACCATTCTTATTCTTGGTTGAATATAACATATTGGATGACATCATTCAGCAAATTAATTTCTGTCTTGATTTCCTTAATTGTTGGTTGCATTTCTATTGAAGGCCATCACTATATTTGATATTTGTTTGGTTCGTTGCATTTATTTCTTACTATTAGCTGACCTGTTTCCATGGATTTTAATTAATCTGAATCGATCATGTGCAGACTTTGTTCACGAAGTCATAAAGTAGGCCCATAATTTAAAAACGAATTTTACTTTCCATTAGTCTGGAGTTCTCGACTTGCTTTTGGATATATAAACCATCTTCAATCCCTTAATTTTATAACACCTCTAGCTTTTATTCAAGCTCTTCTGTTGCATTAATGTTGGATGTATTCATTAAACTCATTACTCTCATAAACTCATTGATTTTTCTTGCGAAAAACCTTCATAAATGAATTTTTTGTTTCTCCATGGTCTACTAAAAACAAGGTTCACTCTTAAACTCGTTCTGATGCTTGTTTTCAATTTGATCTTATCAAGGCGCAATGATATTGCCTTGCAACGAAGTTGGATTTAAATCATTTTTCAGTCAAACCAAATTGCCACGTTTTTTTATGAAAAATATGATCTGTCATTAAATGACCACTACTGATTTGCAGACAATTAATATCTATCAAACAGGTAAATTCTCTTTAGAGGAAGTAAACAGATTAGCCAATCAAAACGAACAGGAACATTACCAACAAGCTTCTATCAAAATGACGCAATATTAGTAGACGTATCGGAATAAATTTTGGTTTCGTTCGTGTTTGTGTGGATGATTCATGTTTCACTAATATACATTGATGGATTTAGCACACACGCGTTGTATCCTATCATCATTTTTCTTCACAGTCTACTTGCGGTTGCCTGTGGCACGATAGTTTAAACATAATATAATGGGTGCTGCTATGCAATAATATCCGTTTCTGGTGAAATATATCCATGAATGTTGAACCGAGTTATGTTAATTCATTTACTGGTTCAAGCTAATATATTTTTAAAATAAGAGGCGTAGTAGACTCTTAACTTGATAATTTGGTCTTGCAAATGTAGATTGCCAGCGCGAATCATTGCAAGTAGGAGAAAAGTAGTCTTTCAGTGACTGGGATGTTTCTGTGTAGTGAAAAACAATAGTTGTATAGTGTAGCAAACATCGCGTTCTGCACATGGATTTGTGCTTTTAAATAGCACAATTTAAAACTTGCCATCAAACAGCGTACGTTGCTAAGTACCTTCTTTATTCATCACAAATGTTTTATTTAACAGTTAATCACAGAAAGGTCGAACATCCAACGCTTCTGGTCGCAACAGATAAAACTGACCGAGTATAGCATGAGAGATTGGAAACAATGAAGAAGTTTGTGCAATTTTGGAATGTATAATATAGGATGATGCATTTCTAAACACCCCCTTGGTGAATAATAAATCAACTTGAAATGATATACGCTTCACTCTACACTTTTCGTCAATTTGGCTTTGAGTGAATTCATAATAACGGTTAATCTTCTACTACGAAAGCCCGACAGAGATTCAGAATAAACAATAACAGCTAAATGCTTATGCCACATCGGTCAAACTAGAGCAAACAGTATGTTTCCAACATTTAAAATAAGATATTTCATTTTGTATCTTAATCACTGATTCATTGTATCTAGCTTATCGGTCACTAGGTTTATGATCATGCTCTCGTTACTATAAAAGTGTAGGCTACTTTGAGATCTGGCATAAATTAGGGAGCTATTCAAACAAACTATGCCACGGACTCCCATGAATTACAAACGTTGTTAATAGCTCAATTGTCTTTATGCCTGAACATTAAACTTTAAGGTATATCTACTCAACTTTTGTTCTTTTATGTTGCATGAATTCGCACAATCATTTCAAATGAATTTGTGATGATTTCGCGCTTTTTCATTTTTTGTTCTCGCAACGCGTTTCCTTCTTGTGATCAAATCTAACGTCACCACGACAGTTTTACTCGATAATTTTCATCCATTGCATTGCGATACGTTCCCACACGAATATCGTAAATTTCATTTCTCAACTGTTAATCGATCGGCACGCACCTAGGCATTTTCGTGGAAGCTATCTAAATCCACATTCAACGATCATACGACCTTGACCTCAACTGCTATCGGATGTCAGGAGCAAAAAAACTACGCGTGTTTTTTTGTAAAAGTTGCAAAAGGGGGTTACGTGTAAAATTGAATGTAGTCAGGTGTTATATGTGCTCTACTGAGATGCACACTAATTGCGATAAAGTTTTGACTAAAAAGGCAGTAGTCTTCATTAATAATGTTGAGATTCCAGGTGTCTTTTATGTGTGCAGCTTCTGTAGGAAAAAGCCGTTAAACGGCGCCAAAATCAATGTATCATAATCATGAGACCTAGAAGATCGAATCAAATACTTAGAGAACTGGTCACAGAAATTAGAGGAAGCATTAAAGACATTGAACAATAGAACTAGCTGTGTTCAAAGATGAATATGAGCTCGATACTACCTGATTCAATAACCCGCCGAAATCGTCACCCCAATTCTCCTCATCTTGACGAACCGCGTTTACTGAGATAAACACTCAAAAGACAGAAAGAGATGGAAGACGTTCTTCTTAACTCTTACTGCTACGTAAATATTCACAGACTAAATGTCGCATACATGCTGATATTTTGTGTTAGGAGAGAAAAGGTTATTTGAAAAAAGGGAAAAATTCTGACCAACTCAGTGTGGCTATTCTTGGTTTTCACGAACATACTAACACTGCTTCGTGTAGTGAAATACAGCACCATGATTAAAATCAGAGTCTCTACGTTGCCAACATCATCGGAGCTCACGACTCAGTCGTGGTGGACAAATTTAGAATAACGCAGCCACCAAGCTATAAAAGTAACTGGTCAAAAGCTCTAAAAGTAAAATTTGTAACGAGAGATATGTTGGAATCAATTAGGGCCGACTGAAAAACAAACCATAGGAATCTTCCGTAGAATGTCAGAATGATTGACCCCAGTCTTTCTAAACCGAAAAATTCTAATGAACCACGGCTTCAAAAATCTGACGAGATTCCGATTAGAATCACTGTGGCAAACTTAAAAAACAATCAATGTCCGACTTCCAAAGGGTCGGACAAATAGACGAGCTTTCAGCTCATCATTGTTAACGAAAAGCACAATCAATTGCCTATATACAAACGCCTGGTAAGCAGACTAGCTAAAATGAAGGATCTTTTCAATCAGCAGTCACAGGACTTAATAGCAATAACTGAGACATGGTTGCAACCTTACTTGAGCGATTGCCAGTTCTTTATCCCAACCATGACCGTGTTTTGAAGGGACTGATTACTAACAAGTGGTGGAGTAGCTGTTTACCACCATTCATGTAGAGCATCAAGATCACGTTGCAGCTGTACACAGTCCGCAGTTGTTTTTATCCGCGTCCAAAGTTTATTGTCATCAGCAAAAAGAATCACCTTGCATGCGAGCGTCTCTGGTAGGTCGTTGATGTAAGCCATAATATAAATTTCAGTGATCCTGACTCGAATTAAACAACCCTGACATATTACATCATCAACATGAAACATTTGAATTATAACTATGTGTCGAAACATAATAGCAAAGAAAATTACTTCAGAATTGGAGTCGCACTAGAAAATGGTTGACAAAGCAAAATTTGGCTTGGCTATTCACAGGGTCACCAGAACGCAATCAACCCTGGCAAACTTTCGCGAATTGTGGAATTAATTCATAAATCTCATCCGGAAGGATACACAATATCACCAGCTTTTTCGGGTAGTAAGAATGCAGCGAAATTCCAAACTTCTTTATCGAACCGTTAACAACACTACGAAGCTAAAACCCAGTGATTTTACGATCATGACTAATAACGGACCAACTGATTCTGTGATGGAAACCACTAACGCCCTCTCCGGTTTTAATTCACGAGTTTTCAAGAGTAAGGATGCATTGCCACCAACACAATTGACGGCACCAATTGTGCCGGAGTCTAGATGCGATAGAAGCATCAATTCTAAAATACTGCAGTGCCACCTACGCAGGTTGAATATCAACTAGACCCCGGCAGCTGACGGAATCACACTTGAAATCCTAAAGTTTTGCGACAGCCAATTGTGTGAACCACTTTGTAATTTATTTAATTACTCTTTGAGTGAGGGTGTTGTGGGAAGAGAGGAATCAAAGCACCCATCTACGAAGGTGAAACTCTCTATGACCCCTCAAATTACCGCTCTGTTGAACTCCTTTCAGTGAACTCAAAATATATGGAGCGAATTGTGTGCGAAAGAACTGTGAGTCATATCGAAACCGAGAACATGTTGTCAAGATAGCGACATGGATTTCGGAAGTCTTGTTCTTAATTTACTAACCTACTGGAGACAATGGACGACTGGACGCAGGCAGTAGATGAGGGTGTTTGCGTGCATGCGTGTTACTTGGACATATCAAAGGCGTTTGATCGAGTGTAAAGTTCTATACTTCCGAGCAAGCTGCAGGATGTTTGGATTATTAGGTGCATTCTTACCTGGCTGCGAACTTACCTTTTTGATGGCAAGGGAACTGTACGTATCGGTGGTGTGATAATCGGAGCCACTAGCGGTGTCTCAAAAGGTTCGGTACTAGGTTTGGTTCTCTTTTTGGTCTACAACCTTCCGAAAATTGTCACAATCAAAATGGATTTTTTTGCTGATGATGCTAAACTTTGGGTGCGAATCACGTCGAGCATGGACTGTTTGCGCTTACAATTTCGATATATCGAAATGCTGGTCCGAGAAAAACAAGCTTCCATTCAACTTCAAAAAGTGCAAAATTTTGAAAATAGGTAATGATTTTTCATTTACTTACAACCATGAATCACAAGACCTTGAATGAATAACAAGAGAAAAGGAAGTTTAAATAATAGCATGCAATGCGTTCAGCATAAAACCAAACTAGCCTTCTGCTATGTATGCTTCCGCGTATTTTCGAACATTTTTCGCGTGAAACATTCCCATTGCTCATAAACGCATATATTAACCCAATGATGGATTACTCAGTGCAAACTTGGGCAAATTAGCTACCATCATTATTACTATATTATTATTATTATATTATTATGTTATTATTAATATTACTACTATACTATAAATTCTTGAATATTGCATTATTTTACAATAATCTAATTGTGATATTTTGTTTATTATGAGGCTAAATCTTCTAACTTAAAAATACCTGATGAAGCAAAACTAGAAATTTGTGATTTTCGAAGGGCTTATTACCCATTACTTTTTTCTAGAATTAGCAATGGCTATATAAAAGACCATACAAGAAGAGGATTGCAACTCTAAAATCTATTTGAATTTTTGAACTGTCGTCTCAGGGGTGACATGATCCTGCTGTTTAACATTCTGCATACAGTGGATGACCCACGTGAACACCTTTTTCATCGGCAAGAAGCACGTGGTAGCAGATCGCAGGGCTTCAAGTTAATTATTAAACACTTTAGATCAAATTGTCGAAGGTTTTTCTTTGCTGTACGAATTTGTTCTATAAATGTGTAAATGAGCTGCCAACCTTTGAGCAGTAGCCGCCCGTTCTTGTGTTGACTGCTTGCTAGCATAATTTGCATGCTTCGTGTCAAAGGGACGGCTGATATTGTACTCTTTGATAACCGCAACAGCTTCTTGGCATATCAGACATACAGCCGTTGACCGGACTTCGGTGAAGAAGTATTTTGTTGTCCACTCCTTATTAAAAACTCGGCATTCGCTGTCCACTTTCCTTCTCTTTGGTCCACTCATTTTCACAGAAGGGCTCAAATGTCTACAAATAAAGTAGAAAATTATCATAGCTACAATGTTGTATAAAGATATACAGATAGAAAATTCAAAATAACTCACCGAAGGCTGAAGTGAGTTGAGCAAGGAAATTGTGATGGGAAGGATACTGATTCTCCACGATGTCGAAGATTCCGAGTACGAACAGTAATGCAGGAATTGGCTTGATTAAATCCGTTAAGATGGAAGTTCAGTTCAGGTAACGAATAAAGTAGCAAGCTCGCTAAAATGGAGTTATATCCGTGAGCGTTAATGGTTCTCACAGTCCAAACATTCACTGCAGTCAGTCCAGACAGTTGCAAACAAGTTCTCACACAATCGGCTCAGACACAGCGAGAGAGAACGAACAGCGCCGGTTGGATTCAAAACGTATATATTTTGAAGGTCACAATAATTAACAATTGCAAATAGCAAAATGAGTGAAATACAACAAGGGTGACAAGTTTGGACAAGGTCGGCGGGCCAGATTAAAAAGCCTAACGGGCCGGATGTGGCCCGCGGGCCGTAGTTTGCCCGCCCCTGTTCTATATGGAACTCTCTGCCCCCACATATCATTTGCGCATTAAGCCTGAACTTGTTGAAGGCTGAAGTTGACAAGTTTATGTTGACTACATCCAACCTCGCACCTGAATACACGTGCTGACTTCCCATATTGATAAAACATTTGTGTTGTTTTTATGCATTCCCTATATTTTTAATCTGTAGTAACTGTAAATTATTTGCTTTTTGGACCATTAAAATTTTGAATTACTTTGAATTACTTTGAATTACTAATTGCATAATAGTCAATGTGATTAATTCATTCTTTGGTGTAGTATCATTGCAATTGTGTTCAATAACTTGAGTTAAATGTAGTGAAATTACCGCTCAAATGTTCATTATATGAAAAAAATAAATGCTCAAAACTCCATAAGCGTGTGATGTGAACTTCATTTTGTTTTGAAAAAAATCAATGCGCCGAAAAATTTCTTTGATCCTTGTATGTTATCCATACATCAAAAACATCAATAGAAACCGTCTCAACTTGATTGGAGAATAGTTATCTAATCTGAAATTATCGAACTATTCGATTGTTTCTACGAATGCATAAAACTCCATATATCGATTTTTTGGAAATTGGCGTCACCGATTTCCATTGTAATGAAATTTCTTTTTAACATTCATATCTTCAGATATTCCAGAGTTTATCACTCAAGAGGATAGAAATTCCACCGTAACTAAGTGTAACATCTAAAGAAAACTATATGAATAATAGGAATACCTAACTGTCGATTGATCAATACAAATAACGGTAAAATGACTTATTGTGATATAAAATATACTGTTTGATTGATTCCATCGATTATTTCGATATAAACAGTAGACTCCCAACAGATAGAGAAATGTCGAAAAAGAACAAGAAATGGGTCAATGTTTGATGCATTTCACATTTTCTATACTCAGCCGAATCTCCTAAAAAGAAAAAATAAATCATTAGCATATTGCGTACCTGTCTCGTTACAGATCATGACTTGACTAGCATGTAATGCTGAATTTGGGACAGAGACACAAGGAACAGTAATGAGAATGTCCGTGAAGTGAACCGTCTTTAATTAAAAACGCTTTGCACTAAACGCCTTCCCGGTCGTGGTATAAGTGATATAACTGCAATCAAGTAAAGATTTGGGTCCAAGTTTCTGCATCAAATTCAAAGTATTTAAAAATTGATAGTTCAAAAAGCAAATACTTTACAGTAACCATAGAATAAAAATATAGGGAATGCATAAAATCAAAACAAATTTTTTATCAATGTTTTATAGGGGAGGGGTTGGATTTGGTCAACATATAATTGTCAGGTTCAGCCTTGAACATGTTCAGGCTTGAAGCAGAAAATGATATATGGGTGCAGATAGTTCCATATAAAACAACTTCGGAAAGCAAAAAAACCTTCGACAATTTGATCTGGAATGTGGAATAATTAACGATTGGCCCTGCGATCTGCTGTCACGTGCTTCTTGCCGTTAAAAACAGGCGTTTGAGTAGGTGATCAACTGTATGATGAATGTCAGAAGTGAAACGTTGAAAAATTCTTCTAACCTATATCGTTATGAATACACGATCGGTCCCAAACATATTGCAATCCATTGATAACCTCACCTAATTGTATATATACACAATAGATTGAACATATTGTTTGTACTAACCATACCCAACAAGGCATATAAGTCCATATTTGGAAAATTTCTTGTTCACACAACTCATTCGAGGCTTTTAGCACTGTACCTACATTTGTAGCGCCAGGCCAGAGGCATGGGTAGATTATTGCCTGGGTATGAGTGAAAATTTAACGGTCAATTAAAACAATATCGCATGCGGATCCTAATCTCACTGTCTCTACCTGATGAGTGCAAACAGCACGAAACCGGTCGTGGGGTGTGTAATGAAAATGCATGCAAAAGAATATTTCAATATCTTTATATATTCGAAATTGTAGACTAGAAATGTTTCATAAATTTCCGCCGCAATATCAGTTAGGCAACGCTATCACCGATGGAGAAAATATTAACGGTCAACTAAGAACTTTAAGTAGTACGGAGACAAATTGTCGAAGGAGTTGTTCAGGAAATGATTCCAAATTGTTTGCTTTTGAAGATGTTGAAAGAACAGCATTTCTGGATCAACAAGGGATCGATCACATCTGCTTTTAAAAAAAAACAATTGAAGGTCAAATTTTTATTCTCACGTAAATTATTTTGTAAAATTTAAAAAAAAACATTTTTTCATTCAAAAGACAATGTAATTGCTAGCAAAATCTTATCTATAAAAAATAAAATAATTTGCTTCGCTGTTATTATAATCTTTTATATTGCTCTAGATAAATTTATTTTTATTATATATACTAGAAACTGGCAAATCGATTGTGTGATCATCAACTTTGCTGTAGGGCAAAAGGTGTTCTAGGGTGAATACTTCGATTCTAGCTCATGTCTTTGACACGGGCCACCGAAAAAATCCATGAAGATCTTCTCAGTTATTTACACGGTTCCCGACATCGTACCACGAAAATATGCCTGAAATGACCTGCGGAGAGCTGAGACGGTTGAAATGAAAATCTTTAGACTGTTATCCTCAAATATTAAAGCACAATCTGCACCACAATTAATCTCGGTATTAAATAATTGAATAGATTATCTTAATGAAAATGAAAGTGAAACAGTGGTCCATATGTTCACACATTTTAAAAAACAGATAGTTTTAACGGCATATTACACATTCCAAAGTAGTGAGAGTTCGCGTTTCTCTTGTGTTCCATTATCAGCGACACGATTTTTAAGTTAAAGATGTCCGTTTGCGGTCACAAATCGAAATGAAATAACTTGGCTTGTTCTTTGTTGCTCATGTAATCAAAATTCATTTAGGATATTGATTTTATCAAGATAGAAATGCGAGAATACAATCAAATTACGTACTCATCTGTTGTTGTAATATCCTTAAAGTTTATATAATAAAATTCGTTTTTTTATAATAACTAATATGCTAATGAAGCCGTTTTATGTATCAGCTTTAAAAATAGGCTTGAAAAGTTTGTTCATTCTTTATGACAAACGTGAAAGACTGCTAGCATTGAAAAACACATTTCATAATACAACCGGAAACAATCTAAGGAATGTGTAACTTGACTCCGTTTACCTTGCTTAGTGGTTATTCGGACGAAAAAAAGATATACCAGCGGTCTGCATGGGTTCGTTATGTATCGCTTCTCTATGCCTAAACGCATAAAAATAACTTTCATGTTGGAATACATTGTGCATATCAACAGCTTTCCTAAATATATCCATATCTTGCAAAAGCAGTCTAACTTCTTAATTCATTTCTTCAGTATATTGATTAGAACTAGTCAAATTAAATTTAATATCTAATGAATAGACAAATACGATCGGAATCAATCGAAAAGGGGTATTACGTCTGAGTATGCAGGATTTGAATACACTTGCATATTAACACTTGGAAAGTATTCCACTGGACCATACGTGATAAATTATGATTATGTTATTTTTCTTTTTCATAAACAAATATTTTCTATGGTATGATGATTGTGAAAATAAGTGCGTTTTGTCACGATAAATACTTGAATCATGAATTGTGAAAAATTGGCGACACGTAATTCCGATTATCGCTTTGTAAAATATCCTACAGTCTTTTCCGCGTATTTCGAGAAACTGGCATCTGATAAGCAAGTTATTTCTAATCCATTCAATAAAACTGTTCACAAAACATTTTAAACGTCTTTTTGCTAAGTAGTTCGAATTCTGTGCTGCGTGTGATTCCATATACTGTGATCCCGTTTCTAAAAAGATCAAGATTAACTTATTCAACTTATCCAACAGTGGCATACAAGCGCTCCTTGTTTACCATTCCTCCACTGTTCAAGCGCATGTGGATCCTGATCTTACTGTCCCTACCTGATGAGTGCAAACAGCACGAAACCGGTCGTGGGGTGTGTGATGGAAAAGCATGCAAATGAAGATTTTGGAACAAGATCAACTGTTCGGCGTGTCACAGGTGAGAGGTATTGACCCGAATGTTTTTAATATGTCCATTGTGAGAATAAAATTATTCTCCGATTGTGAAACGTTTACAAGGATTTTGACTTGATGCAAAATTCTTGGATATTGCTCGGACATTGCAGTAGTTGCTAATTGGAATTAAAAATAAATAAAAATTTAATGCCATTTCAATGACACGCTCAATTTAAACATTGGTGGTAACAATTCAGAAAATCATATAGACAAGTCGGACATTTTGACGAATCAGCAGGAAATAAACAATATTTTATATACCTAATTGTGCGACAAAGGTGTGAGAATTTATTCTAATCAGCAATCCGACACAAACCAAGCTAAACTATTTTCACGCCATGGAAACTAATGTGTCAGGTGATCTTGAGCCTTAAAATATGATGGTCTAAAATAACTTGCAGTTCGGTCACATAAATGTTTCGGTCAGTTAGATTCATTTGTCCGAAAAACGCATGAGTTAAAAGTGAAAGAATATAACTCTGCTCAGTCCAATTGATTAGAATGTTTCAATTTCTAAACCGTATTATAAAAAACGGTGTAATGTTTTGCTATATGATATTCTTGTTGACAATATGCTTTTAAATTCACAATCACTATGACTATTATTATTCGTCCATACAAAAGAAATAATTGATGAACTAGTTAGAAATACCATTTCAATACTTGCATATAATTCGAGTTTTCTTTAATTTTTTTCAAATTCAAATAACTTATAAATATATTGTAATACGAGACAGAATCCATTAAATCTAATTGTTGATTGATTTCGTTTTTGAAACTACTATCTAAGGATTGATATTTT
>JACCGJ010008257.1:0-23451 GCA_013407085.1 Atriophallophorus winterbourni | reverse complement strand
TGTAGTAGACCAGATTACTACAGTAATATCCCCAAGAACGTTGGAGAAAAGGCAAAGAAGATGAAAGGTTTATCGCGGTAGCCAAAACGTGTACAGAGCGTTTTCGATGCACGCACGAACGAACGGGAGTTAATAATTGTCAAGGTCAATGTTTTGATAAGGAAAAACAAGCGCTGTTACACAACCCCCCTCCAAGATGTCTGGTCAGTGAAGACTTCTGATCGGGAGTTGCCAGTAGCGTGGGGCATGCGGGTGTCAGGTTACCCCGGGTAGGAACGTAGTCTCTCAGCAACCAGTCACATAGAAGTCAGCCAGGGCGCTCGGTCTGCGTGGGTCGATCTTCGGTGGTTCGAGAGTAGGATGTACAGTGAACCGATTAGGACTAAGCCAAGTAGCGTCTCACATGTGAATGAACGTACTGCCGAGCCGCTCACATGGAGTGAACAGCTGCTAGCGGGATTTTCCCGTTTGGCGTGGTCTTAGTATGAACCCAATTTGAGCAGAAACAGGCTCATTCGTAGACTTGACAACAAGAAACGGAAGCTTCGAAAACACAGTCCCTGCTCAAAACTTCCTGCGTCCCGAAGAAGTATGGTAAGCGGCCGCGCCAGAAGAATCGGTTGGCGCGTCAATCTGGGCTGGAAAGGACCTTGTAAGACATGACAGGCGTGTTGGAACAATGGTGCTCGTGGTGGTGGTTAGGGCTACCGGGTGAGTTGGAGGCAAGCGTAGGTGGACCAGGAAGGGTGCGCGATTCAGGGGCATCAGCGGTGGGTCTGCGTACCTGAGGGAAAAAAGAAAAGGAAAACTCCCTGGTGCATTGGTTTAGGGCCACGACTGAGTGATTAGAATGAGATACGAAATAATGTACGCGTGTATGCCAAAAGATATGAAAGTATTAACTATTTACAACAAAATCAGCGAATCGAACAGGTTGCCGTTTGGCACGTTTTATTCCTGTAGTGGCCGGCTCTGGGTTAGCTGTGGGTACAGGAGGGATAATGACCAGTGGTGCCGGGGTTGGCGTTAGGTCATATGGGATAACTTCCTCGTCCATGAAAGCCGGCTTGACCCTGTCGATTGAGACAGTGTCATGCTTGCCGACAGGGTCAATGACGACCGTCTTGGGAAACCGCACTTGGTGGCCGGCGTGTGCTCATGTTTGGGGTTGCCGGGTAGGATGGCGACAAGCGTCGGTTATCCGGGGGTGGCGCGTGCCACGGTTTCCACTGCGGGAGGTTAATGCGTACCGAGGGGATACACGAAGGATTCGTGTATTCCAGGTTACCGGATAGAATAGCGACAAGCGTCGGTGATCCGGGGGTGGCGCGTGCCACGTTTCCACAGCTGGAGGTGCATGTGTACCTGAGAAGTATAAAGAAAAAACTCTCTGGTGCATGGGTTTATGGCCACGACCGAGTTATAGTGATGAGGTACGTGAAACATGCACGGGCATAAACCAAGTGATAAAACTTTAAAAATGTGCAACATAGTCGGCGAACCTTACGGGTTGCCGTTTCGCCCGCCTAGCTGTTATGGTTGCAGGCGTTAAGATAGTAGAGGGTAAGGTAGTGGTTATCACCGGTGGTGCTGGGTTTGGGTCTGGCGGATTAGCTGAGTCAACTGCATTGTCCATGAACGCTGGTTTGACTCTGTCAATCGAGACCGTGTCGTGTCGACCGGCGCGGTCAATCACAACTGTTTTTCGGGACCGCCGAATTATTTTAAATGGTCCAGCATAAGGAGGGTGAAGAGGTCGCTTCACCATATCGTTTCGGAGAAAGACATACTGGCAATGTGCCAACTCCTTCGGCTTGTGAGACTGCTTGGCTTAAAGTCGCGGGGATGGTGGCTGGAAACGACTCCTACCGTGTCGCAAACGCTTAACGTAAGCTCCATAGTCAAGTGGTGATTGCCTAGCAGGTAGTAACGGGCCAACGAGGTCTACGTGCGTGTGCGAGTAACGCTTATCCGGTTCGACGAAAGCTCTTAATGGGCTTTTTGTGTGTCGGTGGATTTTCGAGCGTTGACAATTACCACTCGCTTTAGCGCTTGTGCGAACGTCTTTACTGCATTTTGGTCCGTCACGTAGACCTGTGGATTTATCCTTGATGTGGACAAAACGACTCTATTTCTTCGGGCCGACGACAGTAGTCGTCGTTAGCTGTCGGCCCGATGTGCGATGGGCGTAAGGTTTGATGCAATGCCGCGCATCGTCGCCATATTTACGATGTATCCAGCAAACGGGTGACCGAGTGTGACTACTCGAGTGTCGGCGAAATGAGGTGCGAGATCGTGACTTATTGTTGAGTGCGAGGTTTCGAACCTAATTGCGTAAAGCCGCAACCTCAGCCAGCAGATCCGCAATGCTGACTTCCGTTCGAATACCCTGTGTACGTGATCGTCCCGCGGTTACTGTGGAAACATGGGCATCTGGATAGGGACGGATACATTCAGCGAAGTTGTCCGCCATTTCCGAAAGCTCAGATACCGGAGTGCTTTTCGCCACAAACAAGATGGGTTGCATGCACTGAGGTAAACGCTGGAGCCATACTAAGGACTCGCCCATGTGCGATGACCCAAGCAGGAGGCGCATCTCCATTAGTATGTTAGATGGCTTTTTGTTGGCATTTTTCAAGTTGCGGAACAGCTGCTGTAGCCTAGATCGTTCAGACGGAAATTACGGCTTGTTTGACGATACGGTAACGGTCACCTATGGGTGCAGTCAGGACTGCGTCGCGTACCTGTAATAACACATCCGCGGTGAGTTTCTGCGTTAATTGTGAAAACATGGCGGAGTCATCAATTATATTTTTAGAACTAAATGCAGTTTCTATAAAATGAAACCAATACTCAGGGTCCTGTGAAATGAAGCTGGGTATTGTGATGACAGTCGAAGCCGAAATAACGCGTTTAGAATCACTCATGATAAACAGGAGCAATTGATGCAAATAAAATGCACGATTGAACGAGGTGAAAAATTTACCTGAAAACTCCGATGTGAAGCGGAAAATTTTTTGACGTACCGGAGAAAATACACGCAGAATGCGTGAATATCGGGCTCACCAATTTGTAGTAGACCAGATTACTACAATGATGTCCCCAAAAACGTTGGAGAAAAGGCACAGGAAATGAAAGGTTTATCGCGGTAGCCAAATTGTGTAAAGAGCGTTTATTATGCACGCACGAACGAACGGAAGTTAATTGTCTGTCGAGATCAATGTTTTGATAAGGAAAAACAAGCGGTGTTACAAAATCTAAGGCAACCTGACACTTGAATGGCTAGTTATCCAGAGAATACTATAAGACCTCATTATATACTAATATGTGGAGAAAGATGTGGAAATGGAAACCTGGGATCCCATGAGAGTATAGAATATATAAAGAAGAGTTTATCTTAAGGATTTGGGATAGTGAGTGAACGGTAAGGTTTACTACAAGCGTTATAAATTTTCTTGTAGATGTGCCCATACGGAAATGAAGGGGAAGGGAATTCTAAAGTTGTGCATATCTAACTAAGAAGAAGTTACGTCTAACTTTAGTGCGAGACAGGGATATTCAACAGCCTTGTTCGATTGCGCAGATCATATCGGATATAATCGTGAAAGCGCATGCCGGACTGAAGCTCAATTCTTTGCTGGGTAATGATTTGAAAGAAAAGAAGCAGATTCAGACGAATTCTGCGTAGCCATAATGGTTCGACATTCAGAAAATTACACCTTTCAAGAAAGGGCAAGGGGTTTGAGTAGCCCAAAGTTATTTTGCTGAAAGAACGTTGAAGTCTCTCTAAGAGAAAACAATCACGCCTACCCATGTGAGAATAGATGATATTACAATAATCGAGAATTGGTAGGACCTTCATCTTGTACAATGCAATTTTACACTCGCGTAAGAGGAATTTATGGTTAATTAGGCTGAAGTTTTGTCTTGCTCTCACAATGAGGTGTCTAGCTTGTTCATTAAAATTGAGAGAAGAGGAGTATCTAAATCCGAGGTCCCTAATTTCTGCAGAAGGTGTGATGGTTGAGCCATTTACCGTGAGAGTGTTAGAAGAGATTGAACAACGTAATCCCATATATTGTGTCTTAGAAGCAGAAAATTCTAATCCCCATTGTGAGCCCCAGCTTGATAGAGAGGCAAGATCACGGTTAATGGATATCAGAGCCTGTGACACTTCACCAGGAGGAGATGTTAAGACTACTTTTATGTCATCCGCGGAGATAAATAGCTAAGAGTTATCTACAACATTTTGTAAATCGTTAACATAGATAAGAAAAAGAAGTGGACGTAGAACGCTGCCTTGAATTACGCCACTTGGAATCGGCTGATTTGTTGAGGTAACACCTTAAACGTGAACCGAAAAGGTGCGGTCAGATAGAAAAGAACAGAACCAGCTCAATAAAGGCCCATGAATACCTAAACATGATAACTTCAAAAGGAGTAGCGCATGAGGAACCTGATCGAAAGCTTTGCTTATGTCTAAGAATACAACAATCACTTCTAGTCCTTGTTCAAGGGAAGCCGTTATGAGATCTAAGTATTCTAACTGGCAGGTTACACAAGACTTTTGGCTAAGGAATCCACGTTGGACTGGAGAGAACGCATCTTGACCAAGGTAGCCCAACAAAGAATTTTTGATTAACCTTCCAAATAACCTAGACAGAATAGGAGTATGACTAATAGGGCGATAATTCGTAACGAGTTTCGATTTACCAGATTTTAAACATGGGATAATAACAGAGTGTTTCCAATGAGTTGGAGAAATTCCACATTTGAGAGAAATATTGAAAAGATTTAATAAAAGTAAAGGAAAGTTTTCATTATCGTTGTGTAAGATGGCTGAAATAAAACCTACATCATCAGGCTTATAAGAGATTTTACTTCGACGAGAAATGTCTTTTACTTCTTTTACAGAGAAAGTAAAGGAGTCAATAGTATTTAAGGGAGTGCTATTGTATGCTGGTGGATGGTAAGGGTTGTTATTAAACGAGCTGCTGAAGAATAAAGAGAAAGCATGACCTATTGTGACCGCATCAAAAGTGACTATTTCTTTATTATCTTCGTGGTATATTATGGAGGTAATATCATGTGTTGACCGGATACACCTGGTCTTCGGAAGGTAATCTAATGATTTCGTCATTGGGTCACTGCTCAGAGCCTTTTTTTCTTGGCGTTCTAGAAGACGAATCTTAACATTTGGAAGAGAGTTACAGAGTTCGTGTCTGCGCATAACCGAAAATAAATCTAACTTATGTTTCACAGAAGCAGAAAGTCGAGCTATCTTTTTCTCCAGAAGGTTTATTGGGTCCCGCTAACGCTTCCTAATATGAGAGGGAGACGATTTTCGAAGGCATGCTGAGATGTTATCATGAAAAATCGAGGAGATGCGCTTGAAGTTTGAGGAAAAAAAGAATTCTATCCAGTCGTAGGTTCTAAGAATATTCGAAAACTTCGTCCAATTGATATGAACTTTCTCATCTTTGCGTATATGTGCTGGTTTTTGCGAAAGACGCAAAACGCAAATTATCATAATATGGTCGCAACCGGGTAGTGGAGCTAAAATTTCAACGTGGGTGGGATCAGTGCCTAAAGTAAAAATCAAATCTAAAACGCTTGACAGCCTCGTAGGCTTCTTCACAGATTATGTGAAACCTAAAAGATGAATCGTTTTGGAGAAGGATGAAAATTTATTAAAACAGAATACGGGGAATTCCAGCAGGCATATGGCATGTTGAAGTCTCCAGCAATAATCTTAATATTGAAGGGGGCAATGGACGCCTCAGTAAAAAAAGCAATCTAAAAGTGATTGGCTGACGCGAACGCGAAGTGTCCTAGAGCTGAGGAATTCGGCTAATCCAGACAAAAGTGGGTTAGCAATTCCAAGTAGACCCAGCTTTTGCAGTGAAAACGTATTTAACACATTCTAAAGCTTTGGAGATATCCAGGTTTATAACATTAACACCGTAGGCTTCATCGACAGCTTTCGTCAAGCTTTTCCGCTCCAATTCTAATTTTATTGTACAGGAATAATCGCGGCGAAACCCATGTTGTTCATCAGGGACAGTGATCGTGTTTTTTATGAAAGCCAAAAATACGTTGGATATGATAAAATCAATCACTTTGGAAAGACACATTCAAATGGTTGTACATTAGATGGCTGCTGATGAAATCATCCAGATCCGCAGCATACGAATTTCGGGTGAGTTCGCCGACGATCTAAGGAGCATTTAAATTCCCCATCAGCAAGGCATGCGTGTCAGGTAGTGATAAGGCGAAGTGAATGGATGCAAGAATGACCCCATCCATGCAACGCTGAGTATTCGGTGAATGATATATTACCGCAACGTGGGCATAGTTCATATTTTTAAGTCGCAAGCGACGCCAAAGTGAGTCCCACACGTTAAGTTGGTCATGTGGCAGAACCTCACAAGAAAGACGTTAATTATAGTATAGAAGAACACCGCCTCCTTTGTTTGGACTGTCGTCCCTGAGAATACGCATATTTTTCAGAGAAACGTCATCATCAGTGATCGTAGAGCTTAGCGACTTCCTGATACAGCTATCATGTCGAAATGACAAGCAGCATGCAGCAAGCGGAATTCCACAAGGTTTCTGAGTAGAGCATGTGCGTTTGTGTAGAGACAAATCAATCCTTCATGTGAAATATTTGGAGCAGCTTCAGTTACACGAATATCTACATTTTCGATCCACTTGGATTGGCTCTGGTGAGGTTTTGGTTAATCATGTCCGTCTGCTCCATATTTGTAGCGACCAAACCGTCACTGGGGAATAGTTTCTGTCACGGAAACTAGTTGCCTGCTACGAGCCACGAGAATCTTCTACCGGGAGTGACGAGCGTTTACGATTCGATCCCAAATCCGAACAATACGTCAATTTACGCTGTACTATATTGACAAAGACGATTAAAAAGCAAAATATAACAAACCTCAACGGTAATCGAATACAGGTTTCAATGCAAACCCAACACGTCCAATAAACGGAAGTTAAACAGCTCAGTTGAGAGCACAAAAAATTACCGTTTTCCAATAACGGTAAACACGGTTAACAGACAAATCAAAATGTGCGGAAACCGAAGTGCAGTTAAACAAAGAAAGAATGTTCGGGAAAGAAAACTCTCACAGATTCAACATTAAGTTTAAATGTTATTTTCAATTTAAAAAACAAACAAAAAATATCACGGGAAAACTATGACACAAAAAAACTTGATAAAGAACACGGGTGTAGGGTGGGAACAAATGTCTCCAGTTCGTTTGATCTTGCTGGACCGAAAGAGGAATTTTCAAGACATCGACGCGGATTCATACACCGCCCACCAAAATTCCTCAAAATCTGAAAAGCAAGTAGAGACACAAACACTGAACTGTGGGGCTCTCCTCTACCTGGCTACCCGAACCGTGTACCTGCGCGACCAATGACAGCGACTCGACGATCAAATGTTTGGTGGTATCTCTGGAGTTGGCAGACCCGCCTCCCACCTAAAACATTTGCCTTCAGTGTAATCAACGTTCGTCTTCGCATGCAACCGGCAGACTGAATGCTTGGTGGTACTTCTGGGGTCAGCAGATCCGAAAACCCGCCTCCCACCTTAAGCACCAGCCCCCGGGCCCGACACCCAGATACAGTAGAATAAAGCAAGTGACTTTATTTAGTGGCGAGTCACACACGCCACGTCGCATCACCATCACTGGACACCTGTGGCTTTTTATAGGGAAATGTTTGCTAGACAAAGACCCACCACGTCCTCCGGTTCTGCCAGCGCCCTACAATAAGCTCATGAATGATATCCTACCCGAACGAGCCTTATGTATTGCATCCTCCAACAGAGACATTTTGCGCCATCTAAACAAGTCTAAATTACAAAATATTGTATCCGAGTTCCCAAACATAAATGGTTCATCAGGTATACAACCGAAAGGTTTACGCCAATCATACGGATTGTCGTGCTGACCATACGTTGCCCCAATTAAAGCTGATTCAGTGTGATGTGAACCAGGCCTACTTTTCATGTGGGCTGATTTGGTGTCAGGTGGGCCAGGCTTAATCTCCATCTGATCCGAATTAGTGTCGGAAAATTCAGTCACAAAATCCGACTGAGCTAATTCAGTGTCATGTGAACCAGGCCTACTTTTTATGTGGGCTGATTTGGTGTCAGGTGGGCCAGGCTTAATCTCCATCTGATCCGAATTAGTGTCGAAAAATTCAGTCACAAAATCCGACTGAGCTAATTCAGTGTCAGGTAACTCAGCTTCCTGATCACCATCGACAACACAAAGGACAATATCCTTCAACATTACACCAGTAGAAACAATTTCTTGACAATTGACGAGACTAACAGGCTTTGCTTTTGTATGCGATTGCCCGAAGCGGTCCTTAAGGATTGATCTCGCCCGCTTATACGCACGTTCAGGTGGCAGCATGACACACTCTTCAATAGATACTTCTGCTATATCTCGGCAATAATTTAGCAAACATAGGAACTTTTGTCCGTCATCAAGAGTTCTAGACTCCACATAGGTCTCGAACTGACGACAAAATTTCCCGTAGGTGCTAGCTGAACCAACAAAAGATATCAATTCTATCTTCGGAAGGTCAGATCTCGGTACACTGCCGGGCTTTTTATTACAGACAGAATCTTCTACCTCCGAACGAGGGTAGTCAGCTACTTTTTCCTTTTGATGCTCACAATGCGCAAGATGACTTGCCGAAGCAGCAATCTTAGCCATTTTAACCTCCTGTTCCGCCGCAAGCACTTCCAGTTTGTGCTTCATTTTGATTGTTTCGAGCGACAGTTTTAGGAGTTCAAGGCGCATGTTAGCCTTACGAACAAGGATATTTGACTCTGTCTTTGAACTCCTTAGGCTACCTCGAGAGCCCACAACAGAACAATGAATGCGCTCACCTGCGGTGTCTTCCGTTCCATTATCGACCAACTGTTGGGAAGATTTGATCTTTGCGACAAAACTGCGGGTAACAGGCATATTGACGTCAGCGAATTCGACGTTGAGTACTGTAGCGTCCACAAATTTGACGTTGAGTACTGTATTTTCTCCAATTGAGACAAATACGGTCCAAATCGAATTCCAACGTTGAGTACTGTATTTTCTCCAATTGAGAAAATACGGTCCAAATCGAATTCTAACGTTGAGTACTGTAGCGACCAAACCGTCACTGGGAAATAGTTTCTTTCACGGAAACTAGCTGCCTGCTACGAGCCACGAGAATCTTCTACCGGGAGTGACGAGCGTTTACGAATCGATCCCAAATCAGAACAATACGTCAAATAACGCTGTACTCAACGGTAATCGAATACAGGTTTCAATGCAGACCCAAAGCGTCCAATAAACGGAAGTCCAACAACTCAGTTGAGAGCACAAAAAATTACCGTTTTGCAATAACGGTAAACACGGGTAACGGACAAATCAAAATGTGCGGAAGCCGAAGTGCAGTTAAACAAAGGGAAAATGTTCGGGAAAGAAAACGCTCACAGATTTAACATTAAGTTCAAATGTTATTTTCAATTGAAGAACAAACAAAGAATATCACTGGAAAATTATGACACAAAAAACTTGATAAGAAACACGGGTGTAGGGTGGGAACAAATGTCTTCAGTTCGTTTGATCTTGCTGGACCGAAAGAGGAATTTTCTAGACATCGACGCGGATTCATACACCGCCCACCAAAATTCCTCAAAATCTGAAAAGCAAGTAGAGACACAAACAATTAACTGCGGGGCTCTCCTCTACCTGGCTACCTGACCCGTGTACCTGCGCAACCCATGACAGCGACTCGACGATCAAATGTTTGGTGGTATCTCTGGAGTTGGCAGACCCGAAGACCCGCCTCCCACCTAAAACATTTGCGTTCAGTGTAATCAACGTTCGTCTTCGCATGCAACCGGCAGACTGAATGCTTGGTGGTATTTCTGGGGTCAGCAGATCCGAAGACCCGCCTCCCACCTTAAGCACCAGCCTCCGGGCCCGACACCCCAGGTACACCCTATTTCCCACCCTACCGCTACACTACTCGGCACCCTCAAGCAAACATAGCTTCCTAACTTCACGCTCCAAGATTCCCGCGGATGAGCGCACGGTGACTCTTCGAACTAATCCATCTCCACTATCGTTACATTCGAGCACCAACCCTAGCGGCCACTTTTCCTTTGGGACTTGGTCACTCACTAGCAGTACGACATCGCCTTTTTTCAAGTTTCTCTCTGGCTTCAACCATTTTTGCCTTCTTTGCAAGGTTGGGAGATACTCTTTGATCCATCGATTCCAAAAGATCCCCGTGAGATAATTCACTTGCTTCCACTGACGCGTATACCGATCACGTAAACTAGCATCAGAAGGGATCCCCATGTTGCTTCCTATCAACAGAAGATGGTTTGGAGTCAGAGGTCCATCGTCGCGGCTATCCAATGACGGTTGCACCAAGGGTCGATCATTCAATATACGTTCTGCTTCGCACATAAAAGTATGCAAACTTTCGTCCGTCAACGTCTGCGCATTAACTATGGCGTTTAAAATATTTCTGATTGAACGCACCATACGTTCCCAAACGCCGCCTCTATGGCTAGAACTAGGGGGGTTAAAGTGCCATTGGATATGATGAACAGCTAGACGATTAGCGATCACGTGGTTATCGAGCCTTTGAATGTGCTCTTTCAGCTCTCGAACGGCCCCTACAAAATTCGTGCCATTGTCGCTGTAAATTTTAACGGGTTTCCCTCGCCTGCTAACGAAACGCATCAGTGCCATGATGAACGAATCGGTAGTGAGCGAGTGTGCAACTTCAATATGAACTGCTCGAACACGTAGACAAGTGAAGACACAGCCATACCTTTCCTCAATCGAACGACCACGTTTGACTGGAAAGGTCCAAAATAATCCAAACCAACCGATTCAAAACAACGCAGTCCCTGCTGAATTCGAGCCAATGGAAGTGGAGACATCATCTGCTTACACT
Source organism: Atriophallophorus winterbourni (assembly GCA_013407085.1). Lineage (NCBI taxonomy): Eukaryota > Metazoa > Platyhelminthes > Trematoda > Plagiorchiida > Microphallidae > Atriophallophorus > Atriophallophorus winterbourni. The sequence continues at coordinate 12,465 of JACCGJ010008257.1, read as the reverse complement.
CGACTGCCAGTCTTTCACGACACCGGGTGCACTTCCCTATCACCCGTTTCACTGTGCGACCCCCTTGAAGTATCCAAAATTGTCTGCGTATTAAACTCTGCACATGAACCATGCCACAATGACCTTCAATTTCATGAAAATACCGGATGATGAGTTCGGTGACAGTATGCCGCGAGGGTAAGATAATTGGAGTACGAAAAGCTGGAATAATTTAAGCGTCCACCAACACATAAGAATCCATCCAGGACTATCGGGTTCAGCTTGGCAAATCTGCGATGCCTCAGGCACTTCTTGTTCTGTTTCGTTTCATAGTTTGCAAGCTCATCAGCAAACACTTCCTGCTGCACGAACATGATTACTTTTCTTTCTGCATTTCGCAGTTCAGATACTGTGATTGCAGACAGTGATCTCAACGAATTTCGCTCCGGTGGCTTCAGTTTGAGGTAATCAACAAACCTTGTCAGCCATGCAATACTCCTGAGCAACTTCGACCAACTAGAGAGATAGTTGACGACAGCATTCAAACCATATTCTAGTGAGCTATTTGCCGATGTTATATTAACCCTTTTGTATTCTAGTTCCGGAGAATGAACTGTGTTTGTATCCAGGTTCAGAAATTTTTGCTCTGGCCATACAACAGGGCCTGTCAACCATCGCTCCAACTCAACTTTCGAACGTATGCCCCTTGAAGCCAGGTCTGCAGGATTTTCACCTGAATTCACATGACTCCACTGTGATGAATCGGTATACGTGTGTATAATCGCTAGACGGTTGGCGGCGAACGTAGAGAATCTAGAATTAGTGTCGCATATATAGTGCAGGACTATCATCGAATCAGTCCAAAAACAGATTTTAGAGAAAAGTTCCGCCATTCCTTCCTTTAACAACTCACTGACACGTACAGACAATACTGCAGCATTGAGCTCGAGGCGGGGAACAGTGACAGTTTTCAAGGGAGCTACTCTGGATTTTCCAAAAAGAATACAGGTTTGACATTCTTTTGCACTTGAAATGTGTTTAGCGTATGCTACAGCACCGTACCCTGTCTCTGAGGCATCGGCGAATATATGCAGCTCAAAGTTACATTGAGAGTTCTTATCGGCACATCTGATACATCTCGACACAGATACGGTTTCAATGACATTGACTAACCGCAACCAATCGTTCCAACAGACTTCATCAGCCTCACAAATAAGTTGGTCCCATCCAAGACCCGATTTGCAAAGTTTTTGAAGTAGCATCTTGGGGGAAGGCAAAGTGGAGACAAAAGCCCCAACGGGTCGTAAAATGATGACACAGCCGATAGTATACCACGACGAGTCATTGGCCTCTCGGGTAGGTTGAATCGAAATTCAAAGACGTCGCTATCCGCGTTCCATTGCAAACCCAATGCTCCATGCACATGATCGTATGAATTACTCATATTGACCGTAAATGTGGCACAATCTGAACTCGGCAGGTCTTTTAACAAACGTTTATCGTTTGACACCCACTCCCTTAAATGGAAGCCGCCTCGAGAAAGCATATGTCGACATTGGTCAACGAAATTCTTGGCGACAATAGAGCAGTCAAATGATACCAAACAATCATCAACATAAAAATTTTCCATAACAGCACGTTGGGTAAATTCATCATAATCACCAGCGAAATCTATTGCAGTCTTTCGAAGAGCATAATTGGCGCAGAATGGGGAAGACGTCGCTCCGAATGGATGAGCTGTCATCTCAAATTCGACCGGATCTTTTCCGACATCCGCATCATCCCACCACAGAAATCGTAATGCCGATAGATCTTTGTCAGGTACCTTAACTTGCATGAACATTTCTTCAATGTCTGCAGCTAGAGCTACCTGACCTGTCCTGAAGCGCAAAAGCACGGTAACCAGATTCGCTGTTGTATCAGGGCCCTGGCACAGCATATCGTTCAGTGAAAACCCATGAAATTTGGCAGCTCAATCCAGTACTACCCGACGTTTTTCTGGTTTTTAGGGGTTCAACACAGCGTGATGAGGTAGATACCACAAAGGCCGATTACTCTCGGCAACATACGGTTCAACCTTTCTTGCATACCCTTTGGTCACGTTGGCATTCATCACTTCTGTGTATTTTAGACAAAATTGAGGATCTTTTAGGAAACGCCTTCTCAGACTTTCTATCCTTTTGAACGCGACTGACCGATTACTGGCAAGTTTGGGGACACTATCCTTCCAGGGAAGTGGTACTACGTAATGCCCATCGACTAGCCTTGATTCTTCCTCCACTAGCTGAAGTACCTTTTTATCTTCGACGGAAGGGGAGTTCCTAATGCAACTCGAATCTTCAAATTCCGAGTCGTACATTCTTCTCAACAGCGATTCTATTTCACAAACTCCGCCAGAGAGCAGATTGACCAGGGCTGTTTTATGCGCTCTATAGTTCGTAGGTCCCAACAACACCCAACCGAGTAGGATTTTCACAGCGTATGGCTGTTTCCGAGCCCCCAATCGCTGTTCGATTGCCCAATGTGCTTCCGGGATGTCACATCCAATCAAGATAACTATGCGTTTTCGGTCAGTTTCCTCAAATACCACATCCTTGAGATGGGACCATCGACCTGCTAATTTTGAACGAGGCCGCATGTTTGCAAAGGGCATGATTTCATCAACGACCAAAGCCTTGTTGATGTCAATTATCTCCAGTCCATTAGGCGATTCCAACTTGAACTCACTAGCAAGCTCGCGAGCGGACATTGTACCGTTAATCGTCTTAATGCGAGTTTCTGAAGCTTGCATCTCAAGTCCAAGTTTTTCAGCGACTTCACGGCAAACGACTGTCGTATCAGAACCAGAATCAAGAAATGCGTATGCGTCCAAAGAACCTCCAGGTCCTACCAAGCGAACAGGTAATACTCCCATAGAGACAACTTGCCCACAGTTCGTCATGCTCACTGTTTTGCTTTCAACGTGAGACTGGACCTTAGGTTCCCAATGCAGCAATGTGTGGTGAGAAGCCTTACAGCCAACGACTTGACATGAATTTGTGACACGACAAAATTTTCTGTTATGACCAGCCTTCAGGCATTTGAAACACAGGCGAAACTGCTTCACCTTTTTTCAACGTGTTTCGCAGTCGGCAGTAATGAAGTCTTGGCAAGATGCCACTCCATGAGTACCCCCACAGGTTGGGCATCCTGGATTTTCAATCTTCGTTGTGTCGTCTGCACGCCACTGAGCAAAGGTTTGCTTTCTATTCACGACTGGTTTATTACCAGTTTCACTCGTGTAAGCGTTCTTACCCTTGCGATTTTGCTCCACTAATTGACCGAACCGGCTGTTAGCAATCTTTGCCCGTAGACTGATGAAGCCCATCAAATCCGCGAAATTTGGCTCTCGGTCTTCGCAGGTACGCTGCTCGACGTTCTCAGCCCACTGCTGCTGTAGATACAGAGGAAGGGTGCGGACTAAGCGTTCAAGCACCATCAATGAATTGAGGTCCGCAGTGTAGTTCATTTGCTCTAGAGCAATTTGGCAATTACTCATCTTTATCACTAGGTGTGACAATCGTTGCGGACTGTACGGTGCTGCTTCAAACTCACCGAACAGTCCATCCAGCATGGATCTTGCTATTTTATGCGGTTGCCCGAAGAGGTCCTTCAGGATTGATCTCGCCCGCTTATAAGCACGTTCAGGTGGCAGCATGACACACTCTTCTATAGCTTCCTTTGCTATACCTCGGCAATAATGAAGCAGATATAGAAACCTCTGTCCGTCATCACGAGTTCTAGACTCCACATAGGTCTCGAACTGACGAAAAAACTTCCAGTAGGTGCTAGCTGACCCGTCAAAAGACATTAATTCTATCTTTGGAAGATCAGATCGTGGTAAACTACCGGGCTTTTTATTACGAACAGAAGCTTCTACCTCCGAACGAGGGTAGTCAGCTACTTCTTCCCTTTGATGCCCACAATGCGCAAGATAACTTGCAACCTTTTGATCGGTATCAATATCTTGCAAGTGTGAATCTGCATCGTCAGATGCAGAAGCAGCAATCTCGGCCATTTTAACCTCCTGTGCAGCCTCAAGCGCTACCAGTTTGTGCTTCATAGAGATGGTTTCGTGCGACAGTTTTAGGAGTTCGAAGCGCCTTCTAGCCTTACGAACAAGGATATTTGAATCTACCTTTGAACCCCTTAAGCTACCACGAGAGCCCACAACAGAACAATGAATGCGCTCACCTGCGATGTCTTCTGTTCCATTATCGACCAACTGTTGGGAAGATTTGTTCTTTGCGACAAAACTGCGGGTAACAGGCATATTGACGTCAGCGAATTCGACGTTGAGTACTGTAGCGTCCACAAATTTGACGTTCAGTACTGTATTTTCTCCAATTGAGAAAATAAGGTCCAAATCGAATTCCAACGTTGAGTACTGTAGCGACCACAAATTTGACGTTGAGTACTGTATTTTCTCCAATTGAGAAAATACGGTCAAAATCGAATTCCAACGTTGAGTACTGTAGCGACCAAACCGTCACTGGGGAATAGTTTCTTTCACGGAAACTAGCTGCCTGCTACGAGCGACGAGAATCTTCTACCGGGAGTGACGAGCGTTTACGAATCGATTACAAATCAGAACAATACGTCAAATAACGCTGTACTATATTGACAAAGGCGATTAGAAAGCAAAATATAACAAACCTCAACGGTAATCGAATACAGGTTTTCAATGCCAACCCGAAGCGTCCAATAAACGGAAGTCCAACAACTCAGTTGAGAGCACAAAAAATTACCGTTTTGCAATAACGGTAAACACGGGTAACGGACAAATCAAAATGTGCGGAAGCCGAAGTGCAGTTAAACAAAGGAAAATGTTCGGGAAAGAAAACGCTCACAGATTTAACATTTAGTTTAAATGTTATTTTCAATTTGAAGAACAAACAAAAAATATCACTGGAAAATTATGACACAAAAAACTTGATAAGAAACACGGGTGTAGGGTGGGAACAAATGTCTTCAGTTCGTTTGATCTTGCTGGACCGAAAGAGGAATTTTCTAGACATCGACGCGGATGATGCATACAGTGATTGTTCGAAATAAAAATCTGTTTTGAATGGAAGCCGAATTTCTCACGGGTTTTCGCAGAAAATTTGGTGCGGCATTGTGGTATCATCGATGGGCCAGTTTTGTTCACATGGATGTCAGCGAGGTAATCTAGAAGGTAAATACTATGAGTCCAAGTGAATGTCCAATATGAAATTTGTAAAACAATTTTCACTATTAGTACCCAGGAATGCCATGATTACATAGTTCCTATAGCGAGATATCTAGGTTGAAAAGTTTCGTTAATTTTTCCACAGTTAGGAGCGAATCTAGAAGTGTTTTGAAATCACGTAAAGATGAGTAGTGTCTAATGACTTTCGGAAGTTTCTCCTTACTTACGTGCGGAATCATGGTAGTTCCACTATGTTATCTTGATTTCCTAAATTTTACCTAGAATCTTGTCGTAATAGTCGAATTTATATCTATATTATCAGAAGATATTATTCTAAAAAACGATATAAGTTTGTGTTTAATTCTACAGAAAAATAGTGGTTCTAACACCTTTCTCTATTTGATTGATTCGAGCTATTTTCGATGATTGATTTGGTAAAAGTACGTTGTACGTTTTCCAATCGATGCTATCGGTTTTGTTTAAGGTGTTATATATTATATTACATTAATCAAAGAGAGTTATAGTTAAACGTTTACAATCATCTAACTTACATTGTGAGGGAGTGAATAACTTATGAATCATATTTACACGCTGCTTCGTTTTCGAGATTACGTGATGTATATGCTTGTTTAATGTAAGCGATGCAGTATATCTGAGCCCAAGTTCACGTATCCGCTGGATAATTTGAATGGGCTTACTATTTAGAGGATTGATCTACCAGGTATTGTACATCTTAAAGGCATGAACTTCTATTTATCTACACAGAATAAGAGACCAATAATTTTACTCCTGTTGCATATTGCGGCTAAATCTTTGTTCATCCTTGCAATTTTAGTGTGATTAATCGGTAGTCAGTACACATGTAAAAAGTGAAGCTTCAACACCTTTTGCGCCTAACGACATGGTGCCCAGTACATCGTCAGCCTCTGAGCGTTCATTTCGCTTACCTACATTTACACAGAAGCAAGCACTTCATTCAAACCCTAGCTCATTTATAAGTACCGTAGTCAGATAGCCCCTAAAACTACCATTAAAGTTGGTCAAAAAATAATAGGCGCACACACGATGTAAGTTACCGTACTGAACTACCATACCAACCTTTGCTGTATTACCAGTCCCCCAATGATTACGACTGGCATCAAAAACTCCCCCTCTATCTACCTCGTCATTGTACTCAACCATTTTACTTTTCAGATTACCTGACTCAAACCATCCATTTTACAACCGATACACATCCCAATTCATCTCACACACTTCTTTATGACCATGCCATTTTTTTACAAAAATAATAAATGATATATCAATTGCCCGTAATGTTTGCATAAATTTACCTTTACTTCTGTTAATTTCGTTGTTTTTTGTGTTAGTATCCTTTTATGGATGCAAGATCAATGACACCTCAAATCCAAATGCTGAAATCTTTTTTTCATTTTGAACTCAGTAGACATTATTCTTATAACTGAAACCCGGACACGAGAGGACCAGTCTGACTCAAAACGTATGATACCCTATTACCAGATATTCTGGAATAATCGAACTTCGAAACGTGTTGGCGGTACTTTGATCTATGTTCATTCCAATTTTACAGCTGACACATTTACCTCACCTAGTCTAACAAAACATGAAGTCTCAACATTGGTTGTATTACCATCTTTCGATCTCTTAATAGGTTCAATTATTATCCACCGTCTTTAATTCTCTCGAGATTGGATTCGTTAACTTATGCGTTTGATGAAGCATCTCTACACCTACATCTCTACATAATAAACTCATTGCATGTGACTTCAACATGCCAACGTTAAACTGGCACGATCATGCACATCACAGTTGTTAGACAACTTTTATCAGAATTCTAGACTTACTAGGATATAAGCAATCTTTGATACACCTATTGGAAATGACAATATCCTAGACTTAGTCTTCACTCTGAACCTGTTTTCAGCTAGCCTAGATGTAATTCCGTCGTTCTTTAACGGTGACCATAAAATATTATCATTCCGAACATTTTACGCCACTACTTCTGTTAACCATTCTCAGACATATAATGATAAGCAAAACTACAATCAAATTAACTGAAATCTAATTTCAGAATTCATTAGAACAGAAGACTGGAAACAATTCGTCATCTATAGCGAGTTCGCAACTGCCTCTTCAACGTGTCATTCAAAAATTGAAAGGATAATTATGAAGGCGACCTATAAGCTCATAAGCGTACAGAAATAACGAGAGCCCAAAAAATAGAGAAGAAAATAATGGAGCTGTATTCTGTTGCTACGGCAACGCATGACATTTTCGCTTTGTTTCGTTCTTATGAACTACCATGAAGTCACAGTTATGCATCAGATAACACACTCGCAGTTCATGAGAACAAAGCACTTAAAAGTCAGGATAGGCTGAAATCACTAAGTAAGATTTTCAAGATAATATCATCCACCTCACCCAGCAACAAAGATTTTACTATCAAATATTGTAATTCACCAGTATCTAAAACAATCATCAATTCGATTGTTGCTGTTTGTGAACAAGTCCTTCCATACTTCAACTGTACAAAAACAAGTCAAAATACGTTTGCACAACTAGTAAACTTTCCTCGCCTGGTATATTGAATACTTTAAGTATAAACCTGCGTGACATAAGTAATTTCTGTCAGCAATCAACTGTCAGTCTTAAACCTCACATAGCAGGCATATCTCAAGCCATATGCAAAATTGTTGGCAAGAACGTTCAACTTATTCACCTAAACTTATTCAACACATCTATCGAATCTGGTGCCTTTCCGGCAGAATGGAAACACTAAAATGTTATAACCTGATACAAATCTGACTCGAAACACTTAGTCACGTACTACCGACCGATAAACCATGAAGCTTTCTTATCAAGGTTATTTGAACAAAATTGCAAAGAAAGCTATACTAGAATACCTTTCACCAATAATCTTTTCTAAGGCCTAGCAAGGCTTCCTTAACAAAAGATCCTGCATCACTTGCCAGTTAGAATAATTATACTGCATCACAAGCTCAATTAAAATGGCTTAGCAGTCATAGATTTCTTCCTTCATATAACTAAAGCTCTCGACACATTACCACTCAAACTGTTTCTATCAAAACTGAGTTCATTTGGTCCTAAAAACCAAAACATCGACATCGAGGCTATCAAGTGTTCGAAACAAGGTTTCTTGTTGTCCGATGTTTGTACATTTAACTTTGTTTAAAACCAATAACGATGGGAAAATTAAAACTGCTGCAGGCAGTGCGTTCCAAAATCCGGGAATTCGAATTGGTAAGTAATTGCTGCGGCAGTTTAAGCGGCTAGTTTTACATGACAGCTTGATTTTATGTCCACTGTGATTAACAAAAGAGGGCAAGAGGAAGGTATTCCTGCATTGATGATCAAGTGCATAAAATGTGAAGACGAGGTCTCCACGCAGACAACGTTATTTGAGGAAGAAAAATTCACACTTTCTCAAACATTCTTCGTGGTCCTTACTGGAAAAACCTAGAATGAACTTTGTTGCCCAGCGTTGTGGTTTCTCCAGTCGCTGTACGTCCTTCTGCAGCCACGAGCGTCAGACGCAGACAGAGTATTAGAACGATGGACGAATATAGGCTATCGCCGAACGTGGCAAGATGTTTGTGCTAAAAAATCCAAGGGCTCGTCTAAGAGTTCACAGTTGACATCATGTGATGCAAATCTAGATCAATCTACAATTTACCGTGGTCATCAGATATCTGCTGATCAGGCAAATCGTGATATCATCCGCGAACATAATAAAGTGCGAGGTTATTGTTGCGCTGATATTCATGATGGAAATCGAAAATAAGAGTGAGCCTAGCAGGGGTCCTTGTGAGACAAAACAGGGAGCGGTAACGGGGGACACCAATTTTATAAAGCTGTAACTTGTGTATCGAAGTAAACGACATCTACCTCTAAGCCGGAATCAACTGCTTTGGACCAGTGTTCGCGTGCCAGTATAAGATTCGATGTGCATCAACGATGTATTCGTTGCCTGCGTCGTTCCATTGTCAGAAGTTTGTCTTTTTCGAGATGATACATTGTGCCATCAGCCAATATGCTTTGCATAATCTTGAAGATAATAGGGAGGAGGGTGATTGAGCTGTACCTGCTTTGCATGGTACGATCACCTGATTTTAATATAGAAGTGAAAAGTGCGTCGGTTTAGTATATGATTTCTCTACATGTTTCAAGTTTAGCTTGTGATCTACCAAAAAATTGAAATTGTTAAATGTTAATAACTATCATTAAATATTAAATATTAATATATTCGTATTAAATATTATTAAATATCAATAAATTGCTTCTTTGTTTCAATTGATAAGAACCTGGAGTTAAATCCAACTCACGTCAGCCCATGGTGAGATCTGAAGACCTGTACATGCAAATTATACGAAATGAAGAATCTGCCAGGGAACTTTTCAAGCGATACCAACTTTCTAAAGAACCAGTTTATATTTTTCCTAGCAGAAAATGTGGTGGAGAAATGGTTAAAAGGCAAGGAAAAATACAAAGTGAAAGCCGCCATGTTTTCCGCTGCATATTTAGATCTGTTCGCCATGGAAATATCTTCTTCAGCTATAATGACCTTAATAATCAAATCAATTGTATGCTGACCCTGGAGCAAATCCAGTTGAAATAGACGAAGCATGATTTGCTGGAAGAAGAAGATAGAAAAGCGGTCATGATGAAAGAGCCGATTAAACTGACAATGAGGCACATATAGTAAACAACAGGAACCAGGAATAGACGGGGCCATGGGTTTCGGCATTAAAAATGTATTTGATTGTCGTTACTTTTGTGTTGCAAAAAGAAACCGAGCTAATTTAGAACCAATTAATCAAAGAGTAATTCAAGACTGCCCCATCATCCACTCGGACGAATAAGGCGTCTACTTGATTCCAAATCATTATTTAATCATGTCACCTTCAACCCCCAGCAAAGCTATATTAATCATCAAGATGCAACACATACACAAAACATTGCATGATCTTTGCTAGAAGATTAAATTCCTATTTTCAAAAAATTAGGTTAGTTCCAATACACACATTGCAATCAAATTTAGACTTCATTAGCCAAAAGATTCTCCATACAAATGAAGGAAATCTTTTGTCACGTTTTTACATGATATTCACACTGTATATTGTTAAGTGTGATTGTGTTGAATAAATCTTTATTTTAGTAGATCATATTTGTTGGGGAGATCACATACTAAAACGACACCGGTTATAAGTCCATATTTCCATTGTTGTGGAATCTCTGCAGCGTCCAACAAACGTAGGAATAAAGTTGCTCGTTGGTCTGAGATTATGGTAGCTACGGTAGTTATTACTTTTTGATGAATCTGAACGATCTCGGAGGAAGCGTTCTGGCGCATTGCAGAGTAATTTTTGATAAACATTGTCAATGGAAAAATGCCTGAAAGTTAGGGGGTTATTGAGATTTGGTGTGGCAGTTTACAGCCTTGTGCCACCTGAATGTTAGCTTCGAAGTTGGATCTTTCTACTTTTGCTGCGTTAACAGAGGAAATCGGTAACCCTCTTGAAGATTGGAGTGACGGAATAGCGATTTTCACCTTTCTTCTTCTGTTTATAAGATAATAGGTTTTTTTTTTTGGGTTCTCCAAGAACTGTCAGCCAGGTCAGCGAATTGTGTATTGGTCTTGTCGCTGAGAGAGAACAAGGGCAGATCGCCGCCAAGAAGCAGAAGTCAAAAACTGGTGATATACGTGGTTCACACCGTCAGAACAGCCTGTTAGTATTGTTGGGAATTATTAAGACAAGGACTAGACTTCCAGAAGGTCCAAGTGCTTTTGTTGTGTTTCGACAGTTTCCTTATATTCATTGATCGGGTTGATCACACATCATGTAAGCGGAGTTTGCGTAAAACCACAATTTGTTTGTATCAAAATGTTCTCTGAGTTCCTTATCTGATACTTCAGAGCATTGTTTATGGTACCACGTGGAGCGATTGCTGCATTATATACCCTCTTTGATGGAACGGGAGCATTGGTTTTTTGCCAAAGGTAAGCCTATTTTCGTGCGTTTTATTGTTGATTTCCTGGGTTTGGCAGTTCGAGGGATGCCACAACGAACATTCGACATTAGTTGTTTTGACGAAAAACTGGAAAATTATCACGTCGAATATATTGTAGTTCGATTCAGTTCAGTTCGCACATTACAGTAAGTGGCTAACTAGCCAATCGAGCGTGCAGAATTTCTATAGGTGGAAAGCTGCAGAGAAGCACCCTCTACTGCCAAAACCTTTTTTTATTTATGTCCGTTTAAAATCTTTGACGATCGCGATGCCAAGATATAATCAAAATGTTATTTAGGGAGCACCGCGTTTTAACTGATGCTGGGAACAGAAAAAGCAGTTTTGCTTCAGCAGCATGGTGGAAAGTCAACAAAAGTAGATTAAGGTATAAAAAAATTCTACCATTTATTATCTTTATGAATAATGCCAAAAGATGTTAGACCTAAGCTTGCATAGCAACTAGGGAGATCATCCATGAAATATAATATAAAATAAATAAATGAATAAATACCCCATTTGATGTCCAAACCTTGCTTGAAACTCGAGACGGAACTGCAGGATATTAGTTCATCTGAAAGAACATTACAAACGTTTACCACCTTAAGGTTGTAAGAGTGTTTCCTGAAGTTAAGCGGACATGGGTTCTTAACAAGTTTAAGTGAAAGAAAATTAGGATATAGCGAGAAAAAACTCGCACAGATTAAAATGTTATGGTGAACACGAATAGCAAATTTTCAGAAGATTCGCATCAAATTGCAATCAGGTAACGAAATTATTGTTTTAAGCTTTCCATTAAAACAACAAATATATAATAAACATACATAAAACACAAATTGTGAACCAACGCAAAATAATTTGTAAATATGACAGTCAAACAACTGAGATTGTATCTCTATTTTCGTTTAAGATTGCTTATGAACAATAATCGAACTCTGAAGAAACTAAAACTTTCGAACCACTATGATTCAAATTGTATATTCAAAGGTGAAAACACGATGTATAGGAAGAAGTCTTTCGTTGATTTACGCTCTCTTTCTTACCAGTAATCGATTAACATAACATATTAGGTTTTGTGAGTCTTGAAACAGTGGATAAAAACCGAAAAGGTTTTATTGAGACTAATCTTACTGTTTCCACCTGATGAAGACAAAGAGCCCGAAACCCGTCGTGGTGTGTAAGTGTGAGGAATGTAAACAACAAAATTTTTCGGTTATCCATAGGCGCCTTCA
>JACCGJ010008256.1:0-11667 GCA_013407085.1 Atriophallophorus winterbourni | reverse complement strand
TATCAACTGTCTGTCTATTCATGATCAGCCTGACAGTATCTTAGCCCACGTACTGTTTGGGATTGTGCGGCAAGCCTGGATCTGGACAATCATCATCATGGACAGCATTACATCGGTAGCAAATACTGAAAGCTTAACTTCTTTCTTCTTCCTCATATCTGTCTAGGCCTGGGCAACCTGACAGTATCTTTTGCTTTTGCGTATTCCGCTTGCCTGCTTTCCCTTTCCCACGCGCTTGCTTATCTGCTTTTTCTGCTTCATATTGCTTGGCACTTTGTCTGGCTCCAGACTTGTGCTTCATGATGATGATGATCTTATCCCACGTCTAGTCTCTGACTGTGTGGCACTTTGCCTGGATCAGGCTTGTGCTTTCATACCACAAACTTCCATACAACCATGGCAAAATAAAATAGTAAAGAGGTAGGTAAGTGTGGGACCTAAAAAGCGATGATTTCTCAATGAAGTCGCCAAAGTTCGACAATATTATTCATGCTTCCGGCGCTTGGTGTATTGAAATCGCTTGCTTTATTTTTATCTGCGTAACTATCCGATCCCTGGTTACATAATCATCCCAGATGTCGGAGGAACTCACCGTTTTGCCTCCTGGAAGTGAACACAAATTAAGATCCTCTTTATTCTAGAACGACTCATGTTTTACATCAATTGTTTCTCCACCTGCATATAATGTATTAGTACACGGATTTGCAGTCGTGGAAAACTTCTCTACTGTTTAGTTTACCCTGTGCTAACTTGATTTAACATCGTAGCTGAGCTGCATGCGGACATGATGAAGTCTGTCTACGCCTGAGCAATCAGACAGTATATAAGCCTATGTGTGTCCTTTGAGTGTGCGGTATTTACTTGGATAAAGGTATTTGCTGAGCATTAAAATTATCTTTTGTGCTATTTACTGGGCGTTTTTATTTGTCTTCCGCTATACGTTTTAATCATGCTCATCTTTTTTAGCATTCCCACATGGGTAATACCCCAGTGCATCACAAGCGCCGTCTTTCGGGGGATGAATACCGCCTGTCTGGTACTACACCAAATTACTTGGCTGTAACTATACCTCCATCCAAGCGACGAAATATGCACAGCTTGACAGTGAGTCACGAGCTCGTAGATCAGCTATTTTGTGATTACTTGTTCGGTTGATGTTTAAAACTGACTGAACATCTGGAATTATTTGATGGTGTTCTTTGTCTTGAATTTTCTTCGGCGCCTGCGCTTAAGTGACTACTGTTGACTACTGTTGCTTTCGTTAAATATTGCGCACAGTCAAAGACTACACGTGGGCAGATACAATGTCAAGTTACCCAGTCCTTGACAGATCATCATCATCATCATGAAGCACAAGTCTGGAGCCAGACAAAGTGCCAAACGATATGAAGCAGGAAAAGCAGATAAGCAAGCGCGTGAAAAAATGGAAACCAGGCAAGCGGAATATGCCAAAGCAAATGCGCAAAAAGCAGCTTGTTTATGTAGTTTCACTGCATGCGATTTTGTGGGTTTTTATATAAAATAATACCGGATAAAAAATTATGACACACATAATAAAATTCATTGCCGCCACTGACTTCGGTTTGCAGCCATATCTCGTAAGGTTTCCAGTCAACTATTGGGTGGAGCTTTTGGACCCCACCCAGGCAAACGAATACGCCCAACTGAGCCTAGGCTTGCGGGAGTTTCTTCATCCCACGCGCCACCTCATGGACTGGCCACCCGATCGTTTCTCCCAGCTTTTGCCAGGCTCCGCGGTACGGTAAACGGTGGGTAGGCATTCTTAAAACATGTCCCAAGCGAGCAAGCATCAGCATTTCTCTCAGTCCGTGGCCACTGGTCCTAACCCATGCTTGCAGACATCTATATTTGTAACACGATACTGCCACCGAATGCGAGCAACTCTACGCAGGCGATGGTTGTCAAAAACAGAAAACCGACGGACATCTTCCGATCGGTTAGACAAGGTTTCGCAGCCATAAAGTAGTGTAGCGCGTACCACTGCGTTGTACACTCGGCCTTTAGTATGACAGATATAAGTAAGTTACAATGATAGTGAGATATCAGTGTGGCATCACGTACAGCTTGCTTACGTTAGTAAATCAGCTGTGTACGCTGTTAGCTGTGCAAAACAGAAGTACTATCCTATTGTACATCCCTGCACGGATGTGCAATCGTGCAGCATTTATGTGCTGTGCGGCTAACATCGTGCTAAATTGATTGGCCAACGGTAGTGAGCTGCATGCTGAAACACGCTGGAGTCTCACTACCATTTCTATTTTTATTTCCCCTCATATCTGTCTAGGCCTGGGCAACCTGACAGTATCTTAGCCCATGTGCAGTCTCTGACTTTGCGGCACTTTGCCTGGATCAGGCTGTGCTTTCATACATACATACATACATCCCTGTAATTATTGATTGATCTTACTATTGACTATTCATGGATCTTATTGTGTATAAGATAGAGCTACAGCCTAGCATGGGATGGTATTGCAATGTGTCCAAGTTATTTCCCATTGAATTTTGTGTTCACTCTGCTTACCATACCGTGCCTTCCTCGCAGAGTGTGATAGAAACTGAAATGAGAAAGCTCATGGCAGCATTATGCCCAGTCAAAAATATTTGTTCGTCCTAATGGGATCCAAAAGATTCGTCTATCAGATGGTTGGAAACTGTGATTTGGCTACAACCTGAAGTCAATGTTGCCAATGTATTTTATTATTTAACATCATTTTGTATTCTATATTGTCGACAGTGCATGCCGCAGAATTACAAAAAAGCTGCTTGCTATTCAACTTGCCAGTTTTCTATTTTACACTTTTGCTTATATCGCTTCATCGTCATCCATGTTATCTTCGCGGATACTTTCCACCTGCTGCACAATGTTCTCAAATTTCAGTAATCGTCTCTTGAATCATATCATGTTGCTTTCTAACACGTCTTTGTATCAAAAGTCCTTTATTCCGTTTGCACTAGGATATCATTACCAAAAAGAAAGTAAGTAGAATTTTTCTCCTTGTGATTGTCATGGTAGTGTATCGGCAGGGATGCTGCTCATGTCGAGACAAGAGAAAAATTCGGTTTCTCGGCCATTAGCTAAACAACCTTACCCATATAGTAGTGGGTTAAGCGATGTTCGCCTGAACTCTATCCAACGACCTCCCGGGTATGAGCTTGTGCCCGATGGACAACGTTCAGTATAGGTCGATGGATCACACTTGTATGCAAGCCATCTGACCAAGTCATGTTCCAGTCTCCGCGCAATGTAGTTTATTACATTATTATTTTCCCTACAACCTTTCCCCGCAAAACATGTACTGCTTTTTGTTTTTTAACATTAATCCAGATCAGAATTCTCAAATATTTTCGAATATAGCTTTTTTAACCTTTTTTCTTCGTAGCCCGATATATAGTCAGGCCTGTGTTTTATAGATGTAATAATAATGTTTTCACGACAGTAAGTAGAAAAGGACAAAAATAGCTTTATTCATATACACGAATTTTCAGCAATCAAATTAATTTTACCACACGAATTGACAAATGACGTAGTTTTTGAGTGGAGATTTTACGCAAGGTTTCAACTCGCCAGTCGCGTCTTTAAAATTAAAACAGCTTTTGATTGGTCAAACAGATAACTGCCTATTTTTAAGGAACAGAAAAATTCCTGATCTTTCTGTTTTTGAATAAAGGATATTGGCTTCGCGCGGAGAGACTATGATCTGTGGGCAATGAGGGTCCCGTGAAACGGCTTTGCATCATCGAATGAAATGACTGATCAATCTGTCGCGTACAAGAAAGTGTCGCTCGACGTTCATGTCTCAAATTAAATTTACAGAGATACAGCTGTTGTAATAACTTTAATACCTCTTTCGATTAGCAAAAATCCATTTCCGGGTGACTGGGACGTTTATGGATATGCGTAGAGGAGGTGAAGAACAATACACGAAGTGAAAAGGAGAGAAAGGGAAAGGAAACGGCATAGAATGAAAGCCAGTTAAACAAGGAGCGCTTGTATGCCATTGTTGGATAAGGCTGGTATGACCAACCTGTTCAATCACATGTGTTCAAACATGTGTGTGACGGAAAAGCATGCCAATGAATATTTTGAAAGCCAGTTAACTTTTAAAATCTAAACCATCACATAATTAATCCGTTGAAGGCTGTTGGACATTACTGCATTTTTCAAACATTGTTGGAAAGACAATCTCAGCAATTTCAGGCATTTAAATAAAGATGATCATTGACCAGTAATTTTAATCATTGATTTTAACGCAGGATGATCGACGGCGTTCAAATGCCACGACAACGTCGTCGGCGTGCTTACTGGTAACTGTATAAGCAAAACAAGGAAGGTATATCTTACGTATAAATCACACTGCACCGCGCTGTCATTAATTACACGGGGTGGGATACAATCAGGTCACTCATGTAACGCATTACCTGTTGCAACCTATTTTACACGGTTTTGCATGAACCCGTCGACTACACATCTTTACATTATGTTTCGGCGGGGTAATATACATGCTGCTTTTTTATTACGTTTGCTCCCTTTAGCCCATGTTTATGTTCGATGTCTGTACCCGTGGTTTTTGATATGCATCGATTATCCTCTTGTGCTAGTACTACGTAACCTCTCCGAATTTTAAATATCCTTTAATCCATCGTTTCCCATCCATTCGTAATATCGTTTTGATACGGTTTTGTGCGATTCACTTGTAATTCAAAAGCTATACTTGTTGATCTTATTTGTCGTTTCCAAAGTGTCGTCATGAGCCGTGATTTATATTTACAGGACTTATCCAAATCAGCGCCACCTGACTATTCCAGCGAAAGTGGTTCATCGGTGCCCGGTGTTGTGGCGGATATGTTAGCAGCCGACCCCGTTGCCATCGATGAAGCCACGTCCATGATGCGTGCTGCGAGTCTCCATGATTCCATTCATCCAGCACATTTACCGAAACAAACCGAAGCTCTGAGTGAGTCCGTTTGCTTTGCTTATTTTATGATCACGCTCTACTGACGAGCTAACATTTTTTTATTGTGCTTAATCACAGGTATAGATCGTTCCTCAAACCGCAGTCCTGGTTCGGACAAAATGAATGCTCATCACCGCAAACCTCAAGTGACCGAAGAAAAGTGCCCCACAGTCTTCCGATGGAACGGTGGCGGCAAAGATATTTACATCAGTGGAACTTTCAATAACTGGGAACAACGCGTCCCGATGGTTAAACGGTAAGTGTACCGTTGTTTCACGTCTGTGCAATCTTCAGTTTGGTGGTTGTATTTTTCTCCCTGAGCTGTACAAGACTTTCCTCGTTCAGTTTTGGTTGTTCTCTCTCAGTTGATGTCTACCATGGATGCTCATCTTGAACGTCACACTGACTCACATAATTATACATCCCATTCAAGAGTAACAATCTCCCAAATTTTTCACAGCGATGATCAGTACTCCATCGATCGGCGACGTTTGAGATTTCCGTTCAACAAAAGAATGTGGCACATGATCTTTGCAATGTCTTTAAAATGAGCGGTCAAGAATAAGTTACTCCCGAGCCACAGTATCAATGTCCAAAGCATTCAATTTCATCGACAAACGTTTTAGCGCATCACGTGCGGCCTACCCAATTATGTACGATTTATCGCTCATTGTAGTCTTTCATACTCTTCATCTGACGCAGCCATTGCATTTTTATTGCAGTGATTCTGGAGTTTACGTGATTATTGAATGTACACCCGGTACGCACGAATATAAGTACTTCATCGACGGAGCTTGGTACCACGATCCCACAAAGGTAAGTCGTCCCAAATAATGTTGTGTTCTTATTTCCTATCTGTGCACGAGCAACGCATGGTGTTATGTATTTAGGGACTTTCTATCTTTCACCCAGAATGGCCTCTGCTATATATATATATATATATAGGTCTGTAGGACTAATTCGATAATCTAATTTGTGATGTCTAATATGGATACCTGCTAGTGAAAGATTTTTTTCCGCTGCGTCTCGAAATATGTGACATTGTAGTTCGTCTGCCGTCGGTTTACACTCAAACTGTATCGGGCCAGAGTGCGAAAAAATATTTTCGTTTGCGTGAGTTTTACAACTTCTACCACCAGGTCATTTTTCGAAATGTTCGATATCACCAATTAGTGGTACACTAACCTGCTAAGTCACAGGATTAGATTCAATTAGATCGAGCCCATTGTGATTTATGTCGCATGGCATGGCATTCTGAACTTTACTGAAAATTTTAACGGCTATCACCCGCCATCATTCGTCATTCCATTTTATTGCGTTCAAGAATCAAATAACTGCTAACCTTTTTCTCGCACGATTCGTTTTTCAGAATTTTTGTTGGCAGCTTGTGTATGTATCCATCATCATCAGGGAGGGCAATACATATGCTTAACCGCCATGCAGCAATGACAGTAAAATCCTAAACTACGTAATCTATGTAACAGTAAGCATAAAACAAAATCAAAATAGTTGCGTACGCCTCGGTCAGCTTTCGTGATCCAGTGGAGCGACATGACAGTATCCTGTGGCTTGCCATATCATTCATCTTATACCATCTTATTCCATTGCGAATAAATGTTGAACCTGTGTAACGTGGTTTATATCATTCCACTTGCGGTGTGTTGGACCGTGAAACTGACCACTGGTTTGTGGTTTCATTTATTCAGAACCTCTGACCTCGGCATTGTTCCGTTGATCCGATTGGGTTTTGGACACTTGGCACGTTCATTCACATTTCTGACCAATTCTGAATAATTCGATTCTAAGCCTAATTGGTTTTCGATCAGTAATTGTAAATCGTGTTAATTTTAGTCACTGGTCTGTGAGGTTGCAGCATTTGACGCTACTTGTAGGACACCACTTTCGTGTAGCTATCTAGTTTGCCGCATTCATTTTGTTCCGCTGCGTTGACATCACCCGAAATGTGTGCTCAATTTGTTTCTGTTGCGTCAAAATGGCCATTCTAATCTCCATTCGCTCGTCATCAATCGCATCTCGTGTCGGGGATGTTTGCGCCACGTGACGTCGAACGTGCTATCTACGTCACTGAAGTGCGCAATTGATTCTTAGATATGTGTGTGTGTGCACTGGGGCATCCGTTCATCCTTTAATATACTTTATTTCCCTAGGGCAATTCGAACATTTTATTCGATCACTTGCGCTTGTTGGCTAGACATTTTTAGATTTCTTCCACCCTGCTTTGACTGCGTTTAGTCGATTTACCAACCTGTCCTGTCCGCGAGTTGATGGACCTGAGATTCGACCAATAACTTTCCAGTCCATTTTAATATTTGACGCATATACCGCAATGGGGGAAATATACAACAGCTCCGCGGGAACTCCGCTTAACATTTCGTGATGCCAGAATTAATACCAAGGAAACGCTATTAGATGCCGATGCCTGTGTTGTAGCAAATTTTCCGTATGACTGACTAGGAGGCCGTCAGCAATTTAAAAATCACGTCTCCTATTTGCGAGAGGGCACGAGTTATCTCAATTAGTCTGCATTCGAATCCCCGCAATTTTAGATTCCTGTTCGGTTTCACATGCCACGCTTCTTTCTCTCGTAACGTCAATACAAACCTAGTTGACCACATCTTTCCTTTTAATAAATTATACGTTTGCGCACGATGTATTCGCTTTATCGATACATTCGACTCCAAGTGCATGTATGAATGGGTCATTCAAAGCGCTGCTTTTTGCTACGATAAATAATAGTTATGCGGTGAACGTTTTCTCTATTTGCGTAGGCATCTCAATATCGAACAGAAAGTAAGGACTGTCAGTCGATGTTTGCATTTGCTGTGCATGAAGGCCTCTCAAGCTTGATGCTTGAATCAGCTTCTTAAATTCGTTATGTTCCGAATGGTTCCCCAATGCTGCTGCAAATGATTGTTGTCTAATTTCATTTACAATGCCGATATCTTCTGGTCTGTTCGCCTTCTCACCGTTCCTCGGCATTTCCGATCCGCTGGCTAATATCAAATCATTTTATTTCCCTGCTTTTATTAAGTAATCAATCCCTAGGTTCGGTATGGTATGGTATGGTGTGAAAACACAAGCCGCACAGTGAGAGACTGCACATGGGCGAAGATACTGCCAGTCCTAAACAGATATGTGCAAAGAAATAAAGAATAGAGATGTTAGTGTGACTCCAGAGTGTTTCAGCATGCAGCTCGCTACCGTTGGCCAATCAATTTAGCACGGTGTTAGCCGCACAGCGCAGAAGTACTGTACGATTGCACGTCCTAGGTTCGGTAATTGATTAAAAAATTCAAAACATATACCTATCCAATCGCAGCTTATTTCCGTCGTTCATCAATCTTGGTTTAACCGTGCAGTTAATTTCGCCATTTTTCACGCCCAGCGACTCGAATTTGTATGCGCGCGCCATCGCCTCATTAGCTAAACTAACCCCTGGCTTCACTTTTTGCGACACGTGCATCCCAGATGAAAATTTTCGTTGTTTGTGTCCAAGCAACAGGTAGCATTCCTTTCTCGCAAGGCAAAATCGCCTTTTCCATTATCGTGCCATTAGTTTATGATCAATAGTCTAGGCATTGAAGTAAAGGCATATCGACTTGTTTTTAAAGGCGATTAACGTTTATAATTAAGGAAATTGCGTGGTTTAAGTTGGACGTATAGTGTATTTGGTTCTTGCCCACCAGTTCTCGAAGAATTTCGTCCGAAATGGCCGAGCATTTTCATTTTCACGGATAATTCTGTGGGTTGGCTAGTAGCAACGTCCCGAATTAAAGGGGGCTAGGATAATTTCCCTGCTATATCATTCACTGTCTGTAATAAATAATACGTGACTTGCTCTAAGCGCAGTGAACATTGCGGTGAGTGCTTGTTACGCAATTGTCACCGCCGGTTACTGACCCGAGGCTGTTTAGCATTGAACCAGGATGCTAATTGTGCCAACTTTGATATGCGTTTGGTATGATGTCTTGTTCATTTCTTATTGATTGTGACTGGTTAATTTTCTTGATTTTAGCTGCAAGACGATTTCCCACCTAATGTCACGTTACTTGGATGTGATCTGGTGGTTGGCATGAATAAATTACCTCCCATTCCTATTCATTTGTTTAGTTTCGGTGCTGTGTTGTGTTTTCGAAACTGTTTAATAGTTTTCCTCAAAAAACCTGAATGGTGTGCAGAGTTAAACTTTTTCTAATCACTTAAATGTTCTGCTTCATATTAAGGTAATAAGAGTCTATTTGATTTTGTTGGGCATCTTTATTCGAGTTTAACAATGAATCTCGTTCCATCCATCGTAAAAAGCAATAGCTTTGAAACCCTTTACTTCGTTTTTCCTTCTATTCTCTATTCACTAGGTTTGCTCACTTACTTGCTTCAATTCGTGGTAGAGCGCCGCTCTTTCTCGCTACTCCTTCCTGATTTATGCGTAAACGTCATGCTTCCCCGTGGTGTCTTTATGTGATTTTTTCTTCTAAATCTCCCAGTGGTTATCTCGCAGCTGTCTCAGTTCCCGCGGTTCGGCTTTGTTAACTTGTGTTTCCGAAATGTGCTCAATGGTCGCTATTCTGAAAATCGCTTATTTTGTCTAAATTTACTTTTCTATTCAGGGTAAGCATGGCCACGTTTATCAAATTTGTTTCACTACCGTTTTCCTCTAGCCTACCGTGGATAATGCAATGGGGACGAAAAACAACGTGGTCCATGTGAAGCCATCCGATTTCGATGTCATTCAGGCCCTCGAATCTGATCAGGCGAACAGCCGGCATCGAGCTAATCAACTCGAGTCTTGTGATGTGAGTTGTTCTCCAAAGTTATTAATTCGTTACCCGCGAGCTGCTGTATGCAATCTCTTATGATGAAGTGAATGAAGTTCTAGTAGAGAGGACAGTCGTTGCGTTGTTATTAACCTAGCAATAAGGAAAACAGAACAATGCTGGAATGGAATGTCTGGGCAGAAATCCAGCGTCCAGTCTTCAACGTAACGGCTGTGAACATCTTATGTATTTATGGGACACATCAACCAGAAACAAGAGGGTTGTCAGCACACAGAATGTGCATGAGTGTTCGGTAAAGTGTTTCAACATTACATGTCTGATTAGAATGAATGTAGCGCAAAACAGTGAGAGTTTGCTAACATGGTTATACGCGGCATACAGTTAGAATGCAGGTCATAAAGGTAGCGAAGTCTTTCGTTAATATGGCGAAACACGTTACCTCACGACTGGAATGTAACGAGACAAATGGAAATTCGCTTTCATAGCTGAATGTGCCTCACCCAACACAATCCCATCACATCAATGCAGAATCAAGATTCGCATGTTTGCTGTTTTTCACTTTGTTGTGCGGGACATCGTTTTCTTCAAGCATTTTCACTTATAGGGTTGCGAATGAATCGTTCAACTAGCTTCTGCGGCCATCCCATCAAGAGCAGGATGGGATGATCTTTATCAGTTTATACAAAAACTCCGGTATAAGAAGAATGCGAATTAACGAATGCGAACTGGGATCACACATCGGATTCATGAATATTATTGCAGGTCACTTGTGCGATGTTTATTTTAAGAGGGTTCTTGTGGTAAACATATTTCCGGAGTGTTGGGTTCTTCGTCAAGTGGAGATATAATGATAACCTTGAGAAAGCCATCCTATTCATGAAACTTGATTTACTCGAGGAATAAATGTCTCCAAGTAATGTGCTTAAATCTGCACCTGGGTCACGCTTTCCTGTAAAGATTTTTTAATCATAATTGATTCACACTTAATATATTTTGGTGCTCAGCAAGCACGAGTGCTTGACCATGAATCACTTTGTGATTATGTATGTGAACACCGTGGTTCATTGTAAGAACCCTATTTAACAGTGGCATGGAAGTATACTTTTGTGTATCACAGTCAATTGCGATGCTTGCATCGATCTAAAGCTGTCAGTCAATCAAATATACGCTCCTGCACTCGAAATTAGAGGTCCTGTTAGTCAATACCTAATCATTGCCGTTTAGTGCCATTTTTATCCAAATCTAAGCAACTGGATTATTTTTACCCGAAGAATCATTACAACTTAAACCTGACATCTGAAAATAATCTACGTTGCCTTTGAGGTTGTTTACTCTTAATAACGTTTTGTTGACTTGTTTACTAGTGGAGATACAGCGGTGAGATGCCAGCTGTGACATTTTAGCTAGTGTTGGTGACCGATGTCTCCCAATACAGCATCGATATACTTTAATCCTTCGCTAGCTTGACCATGCGTGCACTGTTGATTGTTGTACGCGAAGTCGGATTTCATTTTCTACTCATCAATTTGGATCCCTGGGAAAGACATTCTTGGTAATTTCCACGTGATCGTGGACGTTTCGTCGTCATGCTAAATGATGTCATCGTCTTCTACTGTACCGTTCCTTGACTTACTTAATCCCTTGAGTTCCTGGAGGAACATAGGGCCTCAAAAAGGTCTTTGGTTTCAGTAGCGATTTGAGGTTTTTACAGAGTGGGGTTGCTGACCCCGCGTCTAACCCTCCTCCTTTTGGAGACGGGCTTGGGACCGTCCTCGGCGGAGTATTGTGATTGTGTAATCCGCAGGAAGCGGAGGTTTGGAATCAGGGTTTCCATCCCCTAGATGGACTGCCCTCCCAGCCTGACGAGCTTCATCTACCAGAAGCGAACTGGTTTT
>JACCGJ010008254.1:0-13356 GCA_013407085.1 Atriophallophorus winterbourni | reverse complement strand
ACTGCTAAAACGCGTGTTCGGGAGTTTCACTAAGCAAACCGTTCATCGAATAATTAATACGTACTTGAGGCCAACCATGGAGTATGCGGTTCAGGTTTGGTCACCCTGGCTACAGAAGGACATCAGCCTCTTGCAGAGAATATATAATCGGACCACCAAGCTCGTACGCGGTTTAAAGCACAAACAATACGAAGATCGTATTGCAAGTCTCAATCTATTCGACTTTCGCTACCGCCGTCTTAGAGGTGATTTGATACTTATGTTCAATATACTGCATACCCCAAACCATCCCCTAAATCAACTATTCACGCGACTACCACCCAGAACCAGCCGGAGTCACGACTATACAGTACATATTCCCGACTCGAGACTAAACTGTCGAAGGTACTTTTATTCCGTACGTGTATGCTTTACCTGGAACTCCCTACCTTGTAATGTTGCACATTCACCCACCTTGGATATATTCAAATCGAATTTGGACAATTTCATGTTGACCAATCCAAACTTTGAACCCATATATTTTACACCACAAAAGCTTTGAACTTTGAAACCAGTTTCTGTCCAATAGATTTTTTACTTGATTTCTGAACTGCTCAGTAAGCAACAAATCATAAAAATGGCGCGCAAGTTGAATCTTTTTTTGTCGTGACAGATTTTGTTATTTTTTATTCGATTATTGTCATCATGGTTGATAGTAAATCAAAATCGAACCTCCGTGCTAACGGTAAAGTTACTCTAAAATCCGGCGAATGTAAGACAACAGGTGAAAGCCAACCTTCAAAAAACGTAGAGCATAAATCCAGCAAAAAACCAACGTCAATCTTGACAAACTTGGACGCCAACATTTTTGGCAAGGGAGACTGCTCCAAAGCCGTAACTGAAGGAATTGAGTGTAGTAGTTGCTCCACATGGTTCCATTCGCGTTGTTCCGGGTTATCAACGTTAGAATTAAAAGAGCATCGACAGCGCACAAACTTACCATGGTTTTGCGTACACTGTTCCAAAAAACCGATTATCCGCTCTCTGCTTACTTTGCTCGACCAGCAGAAAGAAATCATCTTTTCACTAGAAGCACGCGTGAAACTACTCGAAACGAAGTTTACGACCTGTTCATCACCACCTAATTCTATTAAGGACGATATCCGCCAAAAGATCGCCACCAAGCTTGGCTACTCCAAAGTCGTTGCTGCGTCACCTCGTGTACAAACTGATCCCCATATCTCGAAGCTACCATTACTCCCAGCGATAGATGCAACACGTCCTTCTGCTAACCAACAGAAAAACCCTAAGCAGAATTCTCGCGATGGTAGAATGACGGTGATCTGCACAAACGTGCCCGAATCCAAGTCGCCGTGTTTTAAAGAACGTCTATCCGAAGACGTTTCGCAATGGGATCAGATTTGTCGTACCCTTCAGGTTTCCTCGGAAGCCGATAGCGTGGTGCGGTTATATAGGCCTCCGAATTCGTCTCACCTAGGAGAACCCAGACTTCTGCGTGTCACACTAAAGTCCGTTGAAGCAGCTGAAACCGTGCTTCTCTCCACGTACGTACTTCGCAAATCCCCTACTCCAATCCGCATCTTCGCCGATCTACCATTGGCAGCACGGCAAGCCAAGAAAAAGCCGTCATTTGACTGGAAGCAGGATAATGACAAACGTAGTATATACGTACACGGCATTCCTGAGCTTTCCGACGCCGACGAATCCAAAAACAACATTCACGACTGTGAGCAATGGCGCTTTATACAGCAACAATCTGACATAACCGCCACACTCACAACGTCGCTAAAACGCCTACCCAAGTCACCGAACTATAAAGGCAATGCCCCCCGAATTACGAAAATAACATTTCAGTCGGAAAGTATGGTCACGTCGGCGCTCGACTGTTGGTACGCGAACCGATGGAAAGCTCCATCAGAAATTCGCCTTCGTTCGTCTATCGATACCAATCGGATTAGACCCGAGACGAAAATTACCGACCCAACACCCGAGGTCGAACAACCGGAATTATGTGAAGCAGCCGCCTCAAAAAACCTACCACAGCCGATCCCTTCCGGATCGGCTTCCTAGGTGTTACACCTCACGACGCCCAACGCAACCGCCATACACTGTCCTGTTGCTATACGAACATCCGAGGATTCATGAACAAATTCTCCGAATTAAAACTGCTCCATTCGACAAAAAACTTTGATCTCATTGCCATCACAGAAACCTGGTTGACCCCAACCATATTGGATACTGAACTAATGCTCCCAAACATGTTGTCATTCCGCATCGATCGTAAGACTAGGGGTGGAGGTGTCCTACTGTATTACAATCAAGCACTACGCTGTGAAGAGATCGAAGACCCTGATCTGTCTGTTCCTGACACTTTGTGGTGTAGAGTTTTCTTGCAGCGCGACGACGTGGCCTTGTTGGGTGTGATCTACCGCCCTCCAAATGCGGATTCTCATACAGACTCTTCTTTGCTGACTGCCATCCAACTCGGACTTTCTCAACACTTCACGCATGTCCTCATAATGGGAGACTTCAACTCTCCGGGTGTATCGTCAGGCTCGCCCAGCCATCAGTTTGGACGTGACTTATCAGAATTGATTGCTACCCATCCATTGTACAGCCATGTCGACGAACCGACACGATTCTGCGGCCACCAGATCCCGTCTACCCTCGATCTGATACTCACCAACGAAGAACTGATGGTCGAAAACATGATGATCGAACCACCACTGGGTCATGCTGATCATGTCGTGCTGATATTTGACTACCTCTGCTACTCTCATTATGAGGGGATACCGGACGCCACTACTAGAAGGATTACGAACTACACGCTACTGCGTGAGCTTGTTGCCGCGAACACGTGGGACTTGCTACATACTACGCAACTTGATACTGCTTGGAGTTGTTTTGTTACACGATGGCCCACATTACTTGACCTATCATCGACCATGAAGGCAATACCAACAAAACGCGACCGACCGACAATTAGAAGCCGGACCAAAAAAATGATGGCACTACGGAATCTTGCATGGCATACTTTCTCTCGATGCCCCACCTCAGAGAACTGGGAATTCTACAGATTATTGCGAAACCAGTGTACATCTCTCAAACGCAATGATCAATTCCTTTATCAACAACAGCTAACTTTGAGACTTCTAGACAACCCCAAGCTGCTATATAAGGAGATCAACGCTCGGAGGAAAGTGAAAACAGGTATCCCTTCGCTCAAGACACCCTCGGGTCTATCCACGTCACCTGAAGAAGTCGCCAGCACTTTGGGCGCGCAGTACGCTCCCATCTTTCGTGCTGCCCCTAAGTCCGTAGTCATACTTGCACCACTGTCTCCTGTGCCTTGATTGAGCTCAATCATCTTCATCCACGACGCCGTCTACCACAAATTGACCCACCTGCGACAGAGTAGCTCCCCCGTTCCCTCGACTCAGCTAAAGTCCCACAAACTTGGAAACAAGGCTTGATCACTCCGGTCTTTAAAGGAGGCGACCGCACCTTACCAGCTAATTACCGCCCGGTGACCCTGCTGTCTGTGATCTCAAAGGTCATGGAAAGTATAATAGCTGACACCATCACACGCCACCTTGAGGAAAATCACATCCTTGCTCATGAACAGCATGGTTTCCGGCCAGGACACTCCTGCCTATCCAACCTCCTGTTGGCCAGAGACGATTGGACGAAAGCCGTGGACTGCCGGGTGGCAGTTGACGTGGCATACCTGGATTTTTCGAAAGCCTTTGATAGAGTTGATCACCTTATTCTCATTCAAAAGCTACGCCACTACGGAATTGATGACCCCTTGTTGACGTGGATCAGCCGATTTCTGAAAGATCGCACATCGTGTGTGCGCGTCAAAGACGCCTATTCAGACTGTTTCCCGGTAACCAGTGGGGTTCCGCAGGGATCCGTACTCGGACCCACTCTCTTCCTTATATTCATCAATGATATCAGCATGATCTTATCAAGCTCATTTTTACTCTTCGCAGATGACCTCAAGGTTTGGCGTCGTATATCTAGCTTCGAAGATCATCAAATCCTGCAACGTGACCTCGACCGCCTCTATCAGTGGTCATTAGAACACAATTTACCGTTCAACTCAGAAAAATGCCACATTCTGACCATTCGACACTCTGTTCGTTACGCTTATCACTTGGGGGACGAACTTTTGCGCCATGTGGACCAGGTAAACGACCTCGGCGTCATCGTACAGCACGACTTGGGCTGCTCCAGCCAGTGCAACAAGGCTGCAAGAACCGCAAACCACAGTGTTGGTCTTCTGAGGCGACTTTTCAGACGCTTTGACCGACGCCTCTTCCCACAGCTACTGTCCGCCTACATCCGCCCCCCGCTCGAATATGCAGTCAGTGCGTGGCATCCGTGGCTCCAACAAGACATGAACGCCCTCGAACAGCCACAACGGCGAGCAACAAAGCTTATCAACGGCCTTTAAAACATGTCCTACGAAGAACGGCTGCGGTATAACGGCCTCTTCTCAATCCGCTACCGACTCCTCCGCGGAGATTTGCTTTTGACCTTTCGCATTCTCACAGAGAATCACCACCCTTGCAAGTCCTTGATGCCTCTATCCAATCGACGTAATCATCGTGGGCACAATCTCAAGATTGCTCATCAGAACAGCCGATTGAACAGTCGAAGGTATTTCCTACCCCTTCGCATATGCCGTGTCTGGAACGCTCTCCCGCCGGAGGTGGTATGTGCTGAGTCACTGTCTTCGTTTAAGCAACGCCTAGACAAACACCTATGGCAATCAACTTTCAAGTGACTTTTGTTTATCTTTCGCCATTCCGTTCTACCCCATTATACTACATACCACTCACATATCCATAAATAACTAACATTTTTCCAGTTTTTTCTCCCCAGCTTGCAAGCATCAACGTTGCTCACGCCAAAGCAACCGTCCGCAAGTCCGTCATGCAATGGAGGACGTGGTGGGAATGTGTCTTGGGCTGACACTTTTCCCTATAAAAGGCCACAAATGTCCAATCAAGCTGTATGCTACACGCGAACATGGCCCGCTATAAGGCCTATTTGCCGTTTTTCACCCATCATGTATTCTTTTTAGCACGCTTTGTGCGACCCTCTGTACACACCACCCAGTGGTTTCTTACAAGCTATCAGCTTTTATTACCACAATAAACCTATTGACTATTGACTTTAATAATTGCAAACCGCGTAAAATTAGTCGCCTAGACTGGAAAATCTTTCAAAACCTAAGTATAAACGAAGATTTGACTGAATTTTTGCTTTTTGATAATTTCAAAGTAATCTCAGGAATCTTTCATAATTAACTAGCTGAGTTACTACAGAAATCTAATAATAGACATGCTAGACGCTCCAAACTGAGTAAAGCTCATAAGTTAGAAAAGCGTATTGCTTATTTGAAATCATGTGCTCCTAATACGCATAACATATCTTCTCTTCCCGAAGCGTACGAACTGTCTGACACACTAGTATAAATTGCAAATCACAAACAGATTTCTGATGAGTTAACTGCCAGTAAGGAGCAGAAAGCATTATCTAAATTAATGAACACTAGGACATCGGCAAATTCAGAGAGCATAAGCCACATCTTTATACAAAATTAACCTGGTAATGATTGCACAGTAATAACTGAGAATTCGATGTTTGTAATGTATTTTTTGTATTTTTCTGTGCTTCATATAATAAAAAATCTTATACAGAGGTTATCACACACCCTTCACGCAATACGTTAGACGCCATCACAATTAAACTCTCTGACATTCGTAAAGTTTGTAAGCAAGTTGCAATCTCCTACAAACCTGACGGAACAGGTTCCGTACCAGCAATTTGGAAAATGGAATCTGAAACTTTTTTTATTACTAATTAATCTCTTCAATGGGTCTATCAACTCAGAAACCATTTCCTAAGAATGGAAACATTCCGTTGTTATTCCTCGACATAGGTCCGGATCACAACATACGTTACCAATTATCCACCCAATAATAACACACCATTTTTAGCCTTAATATTCGGAAAGCAAGTCAGGTAGGCAACCCTAGCATACTTGACACCAAACTATTTCTTACAAGAGATAGCTGTTATTACCACAATAAAATATTGACTATTGAAATTCCGTTTTTTACCCGTATTCGTAACCCCATATTTTTCTGTGGTCATTGTCAAGCTATATGCTTTTAGACCATTGAAATTAATTTAGTGAATGATGAATAAATGCCTAATTTTGAATGTCATGTTTTAAATTTACGCAAATATTTTCCATAGCTACCGTTTCTGTTTTTCCCAGTCGCAGCTGCAAATACTGGGACGGAAGGACTGCCTGCACAACACCAGATGTATCATCGAATTCGTCGAGGATACCAAAGAACAATGAACCAAATTTGTCATTGGGGGCGCTCATTAAATCTGTCCACCAACAGAAATTCTGAACGCTGGTTTGGCCTATAAGCCGTTTGCAGTCGTGAGCCAACTGATCTAGACTGAACTAAAGTATTGCATATAATAAAGCAGTGAAATCTCCCAATGTTAAGTTTGAAAATAATAATGCGATTTTTCCGTTAGCATCCGAAAAAGAATAGTTGTGTAACAATCTTACACATAGTAGCTTGCATAAAACATCAAAATTGGATAGCTTAATTAAAATTAATTAATAAAACTTCACATTTTTAAAAAATAACACTAAATGTGTGATATTTAAGAGACGGATTAATTACGGCTCGAGTAGGTACGAACCCCGCTATTTATTGATGAAATATGTTTAACATGTAATTTCAAAAATGAATATGCAGATTGGGAATTCAATTAATCGAATCCAGGATGCGAAACAGCTATCATCATTTCAAGAATTGAAGAGTAAATTTTCTTTTATTTGAATAATTCTGATTAGTAAATTCTCAGGAAAAAATTTAAACGGCACTTGAAATATATAGGTAACAAAGTAAATGAATTTAACGCCGAATAAGTATAAATTATCGGAATATGTATTGATGTTAAACAGCTTGGCTAATTTATTCGGCGTTCAAAATTAGTTGAGCTGCATTTTTTAATCTGCCAATGATGTTTCCAGTCGTAGTTTGTTGAGAAGTAAATTTCATAAACGATACTTTTTAGAATTGGAAAAATCTTTTTTTACCCGATTGTGTTTTTTGATATAAATAATTTGTTATGATGGCGAAGAATATATACTTCCGACTTCTTGAACATTAATTTTAAATCAATGTAGATCTTATCTTTTTCAATATTTTGTAAAACAAAGTACAGGAGTTTGTATTATTCTACGGAACCATAATCGTTCCAATCATAGGATCTCACATCATTGTTTATATGTATGCTTATCCGAACTCGAGGTAATGGATTGTGTGAAAGATCGTTGTATGCATTCTGAAGCATAACTATCAGTCCGATTTATCTGCTAAATATAATATTTCATTAACCAAATTAATGCAAGCTATATTACTTGCAAATCTCTAACTTGCACTAAGGTATATAGATGAATGTAAGAAGTGACACTTTTTGTCTCCTGTATTTTTGTCCTAGATATCATATAGCAAATTTGATTATGAAACGGAAGTGATCCAGAATATGGATGGCATAAATTACGCTGTGCTGAATTAAGCGGTGCATTATTCCAGATGATCGAACTTTCCGGGATGATACATTTAAAATTTATGAAAATTGATTTATTGTTGGAAAACTCAAGACCGTTTCGAATACTCCATGGAAGAAGAAGAGGCTGGTCTCTGTTCAATTCCGGTATATAGTCGCCAGTCTTGCTACATGGATAGGGTATGGCGAATTTTATATCACCTGCAAACAAAAAAATTTTAAAATGTGTTGTGGCAGATAGTACAGTGGAACCCGGGTACAACGAATCTCTGGGGGGAGAGTAAGATGTTCGTTAAAAGCGGAATTCACTGCAAGTAAAACGCATTGTCAGACATGTGATTTTGCCGCCATTTTCTGTACTCCTCTCTAAACAATGAAGAAGTGAAGAATATCTTACCTTTGTGTCTTTCTGCATGCGTGTAATCCATTTGATGAATAGATGATGCCACAGCACACAGATCACAACATCAAATCCGAGTTCATGTTATTAATAGTGAAATTATTCTAAACCGAAGTAGTAAAAACATCTTGCACACACACTAACAGTCCAATCTCACACTTTCATGAAGTAGCTGGCGATGATCTTTTGTTTAAGATTTGACTTCGCCACCGTTTCGATCTCTCTCTCCACAAATCCAAGTCCTCCTTCGACGTCTCTTCCTTCTATCCTAAAAGGTCTCCTGCAGAGATCAGGAGCACTTCTGCCGTGTTTCACAGACGGTACTATGACTTCTCTGTCACTGTATTCGTCCGACAATTGCACTGAGGCTGTTCCATCAGTTATATCATACTGAAACTGCATCAAATCTTGGACAATTTCTGACTCAGTTGATTCACACTCTTTCCCTTTTTCCTCTAGGCTAAACTGCTTTCGTTTTCTGTCAGGCATCGTGTAACTGTAAGAAGGAAACAAAGTGTCTGCTTGAGTGATTGCAATTTGTCATAGTTCTTTGAATACCAGTCACAGAGAATTCACGTGATTTTCTTGTGCGTGCGTGCGAGTCAAATAGCACACTGTGGGCTAAGCTGTGTTTCGTTAAGCTGTGTCAGTTCTATTCTTAGCGCACTGCAGGCCACTCTTGACGGAGCGTCGTGTGTTGAAGTCAAGACAAAGCGAGTTCGTTGTATGTATGAACTTTATTGAACAAACATAGCTGTCGTGAACGTGTACAGTGTGAGTAAACGATGAGATTCGTTACGAACAGATTCGTTTTACGAATGTTTTAAATAGTTTTAAAAAGAAGGAACTTATTTGGAAAATCAGGTGTGTTCGTTCAACCCAAGAATTCATTGAAAATGAGTTCGTAGTTGGTGGGTTACACTGTATATCGTTAATCAATATCAAAAAGAGTAATGGACTTAAAATGCTTCTTTGCATGAGTCCGCTCGTAATAGACAGAATTTCGTGAACGGTAACGATTTATAGAGAACGTGCGACCAGTGAGAAAAGTTTCAAGACACGAAAGAAGGTTTTCAGTAATGCCTACAGCAGATAATTTAGCGAGGAGTAGATTATGCGGGATCCTATCAAATGCTTTAGTAATATCAATGTATAAAACAATGACTCCTAGGCATGAATCTATTGATAGTGTCACGTAATTATGATATTCTAGTTGCCGAGTGATGCTAGATTTTCTGTTAAGAAATCCGTATGGTTTGATATGAAATAGTTTGGTGTCAGGTTGTCCAGTGTGGCCTGCCTGACAAGCATTTCAAATATTCTAGATACAAATGATGTGTGATTAATGGGTCGACAAGTGGTAACCGTATGTAGTGATCCGAGCTTGTGTCTACGTATAACAACTGAATGTTTCCATTGAAAGCAAAAGGTTTCTGATTTGATAGATGGATTGAACAGATTGAGTATTTATAAGAAGAAAATCTCCCGATTTCATTTTGTAAATTGCTGGTACGAAACCTGTTTCGTCAATTATTTAGGAGATTGCATCTTCCTTACAAACTTTACATATGCCAGAGAACTTATTCTTAATGGCGTCTAACGTATCGCACGATATGTGTGTGATTACCTCTTGATAAGATTGTTAAATATAGAATGTTATGAAAAATATAAGAAATTCGTCACACAGAGCAATAGGCACAGTAATTACTGTGCACTCATTACCAGATGTATTTTTAATGATGTTATTCATGGCATATAAAATTCCCGATGTTATAACGTTGTTTAATTAAGATATGTCTTCCTGCTTTTCAAGGGCTTTAAAGGCTGAGCACTAATGGGAAATCAGTTTGTGGTTTACGTGTTGTACGAAATTTTCAGATAATTCGAACGCGCGCAGATCAGAGATGTCATGCTTATTGCGAGCGCATGATGTTGAGTAGGAAATATGCTTCTCAATCTTATGAACTTTATTCTGTATGTATCGTCTAACATGTCTAGTAGTGGATTTCTGTAGTAACTCCGCTATTTTATTATGAAAGATTCCTAAGAATAAATTTCATTTATCAGAAAAGAAGTTTGCAAATATTTTCCTGTCTAGGTGTCTAATTATAGGTGGTTTTCTACTATTGGTCGTTATATTATTGCAATTTAGTACAATCGATATAATATTATGATCGCCAGTGTAAACGTATGGTGATAAGTTTAAATAAGATGGCGTGATATTTATAGTGAAGACACAAACCACTGAGATCAACCCTATATTTAGTAACTGGGAGTTACGAAACCACTACAAAGATGAAGGTTTGGCTTGTCCAGAAATCAATGAGATCATGCAGTTTCTCATGCGCGGAACTATCAAACATCAAGTAATCGGAGCAATATGATATTCAACTTGTGTTCGCCGAGCTTTTGTAGTTGGTGTTGGACGTTTGGTCATCAGGTTAGATGATAACATCAAAAAAGTTTTAGAAGCGTCTTGTAGTTGGTATTCGTCTGTTTTCCTACAGCTTATATGTCCGTTCACCATAACTTCCATAGTTTGCACGATTTTATGGTATGCCTTCTCTGTAAGCGGTTTCTCATTGGTCCATATGTAGCGGCCATTTAGAGATGCAGGTTAATTGAATTTGTTGTTCAGTGCCGTGCTTTCGGGAATTTTCCCGTCGGTTGATCTCTTCGACTGGCTTATATTCTCTTGCGGTCTAAGTCTAACTGACGCCCAAATTGGTCCGCATTTATTAATATTAGTGAATTTCGATCATGCCCGCGTACGGCCAACAGATTATCATGCAGTCTTATGCTCAGTTTGCAACCTGTTAGTCCGACGTAGATCTTGTCGAAATCTCAGAATGCAAACATGTAGACAATATTCGACAGTACTTCTATCGTTACTTTGTATTTCTTGTTTTTCAAATGGTTGCGAAGTTTGGATGCTGGTGTATGCGCTGTGTATTTCAAGTGGCCGAAGTATCCAAGCTTCAATTTCTGAGATATGTTGAACTTACTGCATAGTGAGTCTGGTTCTGTTTTCTCGTAGATTTCTTTTTTGGGATCGGTTAAACCTGTTGCGTAATATGGAGCTTTTTGGCTATCCATTCTTCTAGAAAAGAGTACAAAGAGCATGGAATCGGTTCTGGGGTGTGTGATGGAGATGCATGCAAATGAACAATTTTTCAAGCTATTCTTCTTTTCTTATCAGTTCATCTGTGCTGCAAAGGTTTGCGGATTTTCTGAATAGGGTTATGAAGCAACTGCGTTTGTGAAAGTTCTGGTGCTTTCTAGAAAACTTCAGTATTTGATTCGTGTGTGAGGTTTTCCGGTAGACTCCGTTCTCTAACGTTACCTTGCTTGTAAGATTCACTTGAAACTCCAGGAATGGTAAACAGACGTCAACTTCACTTTCCTTTGTAAATTGGATTGCACGAAATACACAAATGAGCAATCGATGTGTTTTATCTAGCTACAATCTTTTCAGAATCACGAAGGTGTCGACATGTAGCGGATCAATAATTTTGGTCGGATTATTAGCATGGGAAATCGTCCCCAAAAGTTTCATAATTATCTCAGCCACTAGGGTGCAAAACGGTCCTCACATTGACATTCCTCTAATTTTTTCTTATGTAGTTCCATTAAACTTAAAGTGTGTTTGAAGGCAGCTCGATCAGTTGCATTAAACTCTCGTGTGTCAATCAATTTCCATTTTGTTCAATTTATTAATCATTTAATAATGATGATATAGTTTGCTTGGGCAAGTATTCTGACGATCGACGTTAATATTTCCTTTACATCAAAAGAAAACATTTGTTCGTCTTCTTCCATCTTCATATCCTTCAAATTCTGCAAAAATTGTACGGCAGAGTGGATTGAATGTTCTGAATCTATCACTATGTATTACAATCTTCACGGCTCTTAAGATAACTTCAAAGTTGGTCCTCCTGGAAAAAACTATTAGGTGCAATTGAACATTTTTTGTGTACTTTCATTGATCCGTAAAATCTGGGTACAGTGCAATCTTTTGGGTTCATTCTTGTTTGTTCTACTCCATTCAGCTGTACCGTGACCTTCAATTTATTCAAGGTCGCGTTAATTATCTTTTCGAGTCTGAATGCTGTTGTCTTGAGGTAGTTGTTAATCTTTTTCCATATATTTTGCCTTGTTCATTACGGCGGTCATTCTTCTTTTTTCAGCGGGAATTATAACGATGTGCTGGTCTCCTTTCAGATTGTGCAATGCTTTAATTTCCTGTTTATTGAGTGAGTTATGTTCTATCTTCTAGGTCAGTGCCCGCCAGTCTTTTGACAATCGTTATCCGATATTACCCAATCGAGGCAGAGCATAATCGCATATTCCTGGAACCGAAAGATGTTTTACTATGCTTGGGCATCTTGACGCCAGATTAAACTTTGTTGGAGGACCGTATCGGTTCTGGCAGCCAACTCGACCACCAAACGTAATTATATGGGCGAAAGTCTAATCATACCATCTAGTGGCTGGCGCTCACTTCTTGTTAGCCGGCCCAAATCGACCATATTGCCATCGCTACTCGTGCTTTCTCAGCCGGCCTAGCCGGTGTTGGAATTATTCTTAGCCAGAAAGCGGAAACCTCCCTCCTAGATTGGATACCCGTTAATAGCCGACTGTGCGCAGCGAGATTTCAGGGTTACGGCAGAGTGAACAATCATAGTGGCGAGAGACGTAACCTATTCGTGATTTCGGCTTACGCATCCACGAACTGTGGGGCAGATGAGGTGAAGGACGAATTCTACGAAGAACTTTGTTCTCTCTTAATGAAAGCACGCAGAGGCGATTTTAATGCCTGAGTTGGATGTATAGCGCTTTCTTGGAGGGAAGTATGGGATGTCAGACGACCGAACAGACAACGGAGAAAGATTGTTGTCACTCTGTGACGACCACCGCCTCTTCCTCGTCTCCACAAATTTTTGACATTCCAAGCGCCATCTAGCTATGTGGCGATCCCCATCACAACGTACTCAGGCGCAGCTTGACCATATCGCGATAAGCTACAGGTGGCGATGTAGTGTCAAAAACTGCAGATCTTACTGCAGCACCAGTGTAGATTCAGATCACGCTTTAGTTTGCGCAACAATCAACCTTCAATTTGGAGGTAAACCCAAACTAAAGCGTCTCAAACTAGACACAAACGCTTTATCGCTGCCTGAAGTAAAAGCTAGATTTATGGATACTCTTTGTTTCTTCGTATTTTTTCCTGTGCACGGATATGCAATCGTGCAGCATTTCTGTGTTGTGCGGCTAACATCGTGCTAAATTGATTGGCCAACGGTAGTGAGCTGAATGCACGCTGGAGTCTCACTACCATTTCG
>JACCGJ010008251.1:0-12741 GCA_013407085.1 Atriophallophorus winterbourni | reverse complement strand
ACCACAGATGCATACGTTTAGGCGGCTGCAAAATCTGACGATCATCGCGACGTCAAGCTATTCCTTGGCTTTTGACAAGCGGTGTCAGTGGCAGCCTCATGACAGCCGGTACAATAACACTGCAACCAGCGGTATTTAGCATAAATCCCGTAGTGAGATTTGTGTATGCATGAGCAGCTAGGGTGAGCCCAACGATTGCAAGCTGTGCACCCGATGCCCTTAGCCACCATTTTGCCACATTTTCCGTTGAGGCAGGTATTTTTTGAACTCATAACTATCGGTAAAAGTTGAAAAATGATAGTTCAGTAGAAAAATACATGCTGATTTTATTACTGGCATAATTAATCTGAAAAATTTCAATAATATAGTAAAATAGTTATTCTATTTTACTGCGAATTCAAGGAATAGCAAAAATTCGTAATGATATTTATCGGAGCGTGGGAAATACAATCAAGGTCTTCTTCTTGTTAGAAGACAGAGGGCCAAGCCCGTATAAGCCGCATCACATTCTATCAGCAACATAGTCTAGGAGAACCTTAGTTGTAGAAATTCTGCCCATTGATATACACTAGTTACTGAAACTGGTTTCCAGTTATTGCTGCAGTATCCTATTCGGTAAGCGCGTTAAACAAGTTAACAATTTTTGTTGTTAGCATGAATATTTGTTTCGAGTGTAGAGTTTTTTCAGCTTTTGGATATTACGAGCATTGCCACGGGTTCCTGAGATCTCTATGAGAAAGAAAAACTCGCGCAGTTCGTCACCATACACTCACACTAATATACGATGATTGGACAGATTGTCGTAGCGCACGCGCCAAATACTGAGGGACATGAGGTCGAGGCGTGGAAATCTTTCCACAAAATAAATTAATTTCAATCCTCGTACTATGTTCGCCTCCCGTCGTTTCACTTTTTCTAGCGGGTCACTTTCTACCTTAGTTTGTGGAAAGGTTACTGGCAAACCATACACCAAATGTGTTCTAACATAAGTAGGATAAAGAATGCAAAACATTTGTGATATAATCGCCGAGAACGGCCGAGTAATAGCCCAACATGTGCAATTAGCGGCCGCAGCTTTTCTGTTCGTATCCTACTTTGATTTAAGCTAGCGTGTCATAATTGTACCTACGTCATGTCCAATATCAACACATTTCAGTTGATGATCCCCAAGAAAGTACGTACCTCCAGCTGTGTTCGGTCCTAAAAGCATTGCTGCGCATTTCTGTCGGTTTACAGGAACATGTCAATTTACCGTCCAATCAAGTAATATGTCCAATTCGTTTTGAAAATCTATAATGTTAGCAGAAGAGCTTACGTTACACCCATCATTCAAATTATCGTAACACGTAAGCAATGCAGATTTAATTAGTCTATGAGGTCATTGACAAAAGCTTTGAAAAGTTATGGTCGAAAACTGATCCCTGTGGAACAACGGAAGTTGGACTTGTAGTCGGTGATTTAACTCCATTGACCTCAAGCTGTTCATAGCGGTCAGTAAGAAAGATATCAATCTAATTTAGAACAGATATCATTACACCAAGAGCATGGATCTTAAGACATGCACATCTGAATGGTGCACGGTCAAAAACCTTACTGAAACCAATGAAGGCAGTGACTACCGAGTGATCCAGATAATGCTCAGCATTTTTTTGCTCGCTAGCAGTGATGAGAATTGATGCGAATGACCTTCTCTACGTTAAACAATGCCGAGCAAATGTTAATTGACTGGTTGTAAAGTGAAATCTTCTATCTGTATTTTTCGCAGTCGTTTCAGATTCTTTTCAATTACCCAAGTGTGGGTGACAGGGCGGTAGTTAGCCGGATCACTGTTTTCACGGCACTTATACATTGCGTTGACAATGCCATACATCCAAAATTGTGATAACTCACCACAGCTTAGGGATAAACTGAAGATTACGGTCAGTGGTTTGTGCATGATAAACGCCAATGCCTTTAAAAGCATTAATCGTATTACATCTGGACCATGTGCTTCGTGTACATTGATAGATTTAAGTGAGTACTGGACCTTATCTTGTGAGATCAAGTTATCCGGCATTTCGGCGCCTCTCTTATGAAGCAGTGCGATTGAAAATGGGTTATCCGTATAAACTAAAATGCACTGAGGGGCAAGAAGAACTGCTTCACCTCCATCTTCATATTTAGTCGAACCTCTCATAGATCTGAAGCAAGGTGCCCGTTGAGAAGCTTCTTCTACTTCTAATGTAAGCAAGCAATCTTTTCGACACCGAATTGGGTACATCTATCAAACAGCTTTCATAAATCCCCTTCTTTTCTCTTCATAGAAAGGTGCACTTGTTGCGGATAACTTTATTGAAAGATTTATTAAAAGATGATATGCGGGTAAAAAGCTATGCTTTACAAGACCCACAAAAATGTACATCTGGTCGTATGGTAAAAAATATCAAAATATTGTTAGAGATTATTCTCAAACGTGAAAAACAGACTTGTCCATGTGGATATCCAGTGATTACTTGAAAACTTCAATGGTTCCAGATTGTACCACATGAGTAGTTCAACTGATCCACAACTGCAAATTGAAAAGAAGGACAATGCATATTTGCGGCTATGTTGTTGGCAATGTTAAGGTTGGTGACCACGCACATTTGTGTTACTGGAAAGATGAAACGAACGACTGCAAGGATGATTTGTTTGATTAATCACTGGCCAAATCAAGATTAGTACTCCTCGTTTCCGTCTGTATTGAGTAAAATGTAAATTCAAATTTTTTATGTCTAATTTGGTATGGATAATGAGAAAGTCCCAGGACCAGATTTGTCGCTTCGCGCTATAGAGTTACCAATAGCTGAGTATCAGTTTCAACCAAGGATCACATGCTGGTATAGCATATTCGATATTAGGACGGATGTAGGTTGAAATCAATTTGCAGACAATGTTGGGGTGAAACCAACCTAGTACTCTTCTAAGGAGACTAAAGTTGCTCTCGGCTTTGCTGGCAGCGACTCGACTTTGCATTGAGTTTCCTTAGTCAGATTGGATAATCACGTCTAAATCTTTTTCGGAGAGGCGGGTTTAATACCAGTACGACCTAGATAATATCTCTTGTTCAGCGAGCTGTTAAGCGACAGTAGGCTGCATTTCGAAAAATTCAGTGGCATTTCGTTGTCTAGGGACCCAGGTTTAAATCAATGAGATCGTTGCAGGTTCTGCGTTTCGGCTGCTGGGTTTTCTTGCGCCGAGCTTTGTGTAATCAGCGAAATAAGCACATACGACGCACTATATAGCAAGTCGTTTAATATAGATCAAATCTTTCCGAGAACTGATCCTCGTGGGACCCCACGGGCACCTTTAATAACTCGGATAGTTTTCATTTTTTGACTCTACGTACATCTCACGGGATATTAACCATTATTCAATACATGCATGAGTTTACCTTGTACTCCCGTATTTTAAGTAAGTCAGTTTTCGACGAAAGAGTTTCGTGGTTGACACTATCGAAGGGTTTTGAAAATCGATATAAATCACGTGCCACGGATTTGCCAGCATCAGGTGCTCCGACCAAGCTTCTTTTGCTAATGCAAGTTTGCCAGCAAATCATTTTCATGAATTCATGCCGTGCCATCGGGAGATTAAAACTAATATTTTTGAAGTGATTCCGAAAGGCTATGAGGACTCCATTCCTTTCGAGGCCTGGTAACAAGCTATCGATGAATAGTTAAAAGGCGTTTTACACTCTGCCACTCTTGTAGATGGGACTATTCCAGAGGCAGTTTTCAAGGTTCCTCTGCACAAAGATCTGCTCGAGCATCATCGTGGACAACGTCACTTCGGTTAGGCCGTTGCGGAAGACAAGTTACACAAAATGTGAGTGAGTTAGATTATCTCTACCGGGTGAAACCTGTTTTGTCCTGCATCGTCCAATATTTTGCTTCAACGACGTTGGGGGGAAATTCCACTCGGTGAGGAATTGGCAGGCTTCAGCTGTTAGAGTTTAGGGTCTGTTGGTGGGTCGACACTTGTGAGATTACTGTTGCAATTTGTTGTCGGAAAACTTTTGCACAATCTTTAAATTGCGTCACTAGGCCAGTAGCAAAGGCCATTGGCAGTATTCCCATTCAAACATTCCGGAGGTCGTTGACGCGTTTGTACAACGCACTGGGATTCATAACGAATTTTTCCACTAGACTAATTTGGTAATATTTTCTGACTTTTCGAATAAGGCAGACACTCTTATTTCGGAATAAAGTTAATTGCACCAAGTTAGCCCAGACGGATCGTCCAAGTATTTGTACCAGGCATCGTCACGCTTACACATCAATTCCCGAGTGCTGCTTCTGAGATGCTTTTTTGGACGCTGTTGCTGCAAATTATTTTCACGTTAGATGATAAATCAATGATAATACGGAGTTGGCTGTAAAACTTTTAGCTGATTTTCTTAGTTGAGTTGAGGTCAAGGAAATCCTATTGATTTGCAGCACTAAGAGTCCGAAGCAAATTATAGTTCACAGTTGTAGACGTTCGTTGTGTATTTCCTACTAGTTAGCATTGATGAATATAATCAAATGTCATGACAACATGATAATTCAATCCAAGTAGACCTCTATAGTAAAACACATTTTATCA
Organism: Atriophallophorus winterbourni; assembly: GCA_013407085.1. Lineage (NCBI taxonomy): Eukaryota > Metazoa > Platyhelminthes > Trematoda > Plagiorchiida > Microphallidae > Atriophallophorus > Atriophallophorus winterbourni. The sequence goes on along the minus strand of JACCGJ010008251.1, from coordinate 8,139 downwards.
TGAGTTCTTTATTTGTAAGTATGAGGTACAGCGTAGATGGGGTTTGTTCAGATCGAAATCGCGTTGGATATCGGACATGGTTGTAAAGAGGGGTGCAAGTCATTATTACTTGAAGAAAGCTTTTGAACGAATCATCACCTGTATTGTGTGTTGCAAGTGTTGGTTTATTGAAATCACCTAGGAGGAGCAAATGTGAGTATTTGAGCTTCCATTCAAAACGTATTGCAATAGAAAGAACAGTATCGGCGGCAGATGATGAAGAAGAGGGGCGATAAATCAATGTCGAGAGACAATTACGTTCATCATGCAAATTAACAGAGCAAAACAATGTATCTAGGACATCTAGCTGAGGGGAGAATCGTATATTTCAGTTGATGCTTTCATGTAACTAGTGGAGGACACCGACACCTTTTGTTGCTCGACCTTTTCTTTAAATCATCATGTGTGGGATTTTGAGTTTAGAGTCGTGTATAGAATCACTCAACCAGGTTTTTCTCATTGCAATCAAATCCCAAGTCGACACGGTCGCGCGTGAATACAGTTCAATGAACTTGCCAAGAAAGCCCTGAGCGTTGGTGTAACAGCATGATAGAGATTTGATTTTTGTCTCAGAATTGGTCAGCTGATCCAGGTTTTTTGTCTCATGTGCATTTAATTGACTTGGGAGCGAAGTCATTTCAGGAACAATAGTGTTTGTAAGTTGTATATCGTATACAGCCCAAATAAAAATTTATGGAGGTAAGAATTTTCAGCATTGATACCACACCTCGGGTATCCCATCCTTCATTTCATCTTGCGGAATGATATTTTGAGGGGAGGAGGCTCATTCGTTTTTTTGGTTGAATGCGCATAACATGCGCCGTTATTATGTCTTCGGAACTAGGATCTCTTTTAAAAATCTCCATTCACGGCACTCGTGTTGCGGACGTTTACTTGATTCTTTTTCGTTCGAAATGGGTACATCATAAACAATAACAGCTCTGCGATTTACAGACTGTTTTACTAGTTTCGGATTATTGCGACCAATTTGCCGTTTTTTCCACTCACCGTCCGGAAACATTCACACAGCCTATTTGTTTACAACTAAGAGGGATTAGGCAAGCAGCATTTTTTCTGCATCTTGGACGGACATTAACACTACACACAGTAACCTGGGTGTGTTCCTACAAGATGCGTTCGGGGCTTTAAATAATCAGGTCAGCGATGCAGGTGAGGTAGTGATGCCCAAGATTCGGCAAAGGTCATTCCATTGTTTCCTGTCATCTGCTTCGCGTTGCATTAGCAATGGCGAAGTTGATTCAATGAGATTACGAGAAATTACCTTTGGATCTTCAATGTTTGTCTTTTTGAGAATTTTACTGTTCAAACTCTTCGTTCTAAGCTTATGCACATCCTTCGATCATTCAGCACTTCTATCCACTTGACTACAGCTCTGATTCGCAGTTTCATCCGACGTACCGAGCTGTTGAAATGTACTTCGGTCGATTTCTGGAGAAATCAGTGTTTCTGTAGCATTTTTCGCTTCTCTGTAAGACTTGCGGCTAATGTGGTAAGGGAGTGTGTTTTGAACTGGTTCCAGGGCTTTCTGACACGCAAATCTTTGGAAAGACTCTAACGTGTTTTTTTAGCCGTTTAAGGTTCGTCTCTATAGCGAACATGCGTCTTTCCATAATTGATTTACAGTTTTCAGTTCTTGATAAATAACTAGTTATTTTCAATCTGCATAGATTACATATACAGCAGATGCCTGGTATTTTTTCATTATTAATTAGAGTCACTGATTCAGGTATTACAGAAATTAAATACAAGCAACATTTAACTTGACGCGATCTGGGACTTACCCGCTTTTGACAAAGTTTTGCTCTATTTACAAGCCTCGTTGTCAGGTCCGTTTAAGGTCACGTTGTCGGTCATCGTTACAATTTCAAGAGAGCGATTTTATACAATGCGCAAAGCAATCGTTTATCGATCGATGTCACTTAGTGGAGTGTAAGAACGAGTGGATGCAATGCAATGTATTTCCACGGACAGTAATAGGCGTACACTTTCATGTAAAGCGGTGCTGTTGTGTGACATTTAATCAGACAGTGTTGAAATAACTGTCAGTAAATACCGAATAGCGAGATCTTTTTGATGGTATCCGCGTTCTGGCGTTATTCGAGATTGGAAGCAATGTTGCACGCGAATGTAACGTTGGGCAGAATCTGAAAAATTTTGATTTTCAAAGAGTCGATTTTCTCGGAATTCAAATTAGTATATTCCGAATGAGGAATTTGAGACAAGTTCAATGATATAAGATCCGTGTTGATTCGTCAATAGAGCAAGCAATAAAATCTAAAAGTATGCGAGCTTCAAATTTGTACGTCCACATTGTAGCCTGTTATTCGTAGGCCTAAGTATCATAGGTTCATCCGCAACAAGAGAACTTCTGCCATAACTTCTTTCTTTTCATAACGTATTTACGAATAATTCTATCAATCAATGTCAGCCCTGTTAGCGAATGATATTCTATTCATTAATAGAGCTAGATAAATAAATGAATAAATGTTCATTGTTTGATCCCCAATGCATGCTAAGCATGATCAATAATTAACAAATTGTTTGTATACTGAAAGCAAAAATGGACAAATGTTATTAAATTTTCAAAGTCACACAACCAAGGAATCTGTTTCGTTTGTTAAAAAGATTATATTAAATGGTAATCAATCATTTTTCAGAAATGCGTTATATAAGCTGTTATTGAATGGGATTATGTAATAAGTTAGGGGGAATGTCCCGCAGAATATTACAGATCGACATAAGTGACCATCAAAATTGTTGAGTATATCGAAGAGGTTGAATCTTCAAACTTTCAGGTGTAATTTTTGAAGTTAAAATACATGTCAGTTTCGAATGGACAACATCTTGTTCGTGGATAGAAGGATCGTAGAAGTTTTGGGGCGGCAGTGTGATGTCGTCTATGGGTCGGGATTCTTCACGTGGATGTTAACGGTGTGCAAGGTTCAAAGTAGTTTAAAATTCTTCCTTCCCCTTCAACATTCCTTTTATTTTCAACCTAGTTACAAAACCTGAATTTTGTGTAATAGATTTTGCTTGTGTTTAATTTTCCTACAGTATTTTGATATGAAACGTTTTGTTGTAATTATTTCTGTTATTGTAAATCTTTTCTGTACACGCCTTCGGTCAATTATTTGTTTTAATTTATTGTTTCTGCCATTGTCGGTCATTGTTGCGGAATTTGGTTGCCATTTCGGGCTTCAGTATTTTGCTTGAATTTGGACGCTATTTTGAGTGTCATTTTTGATTGTCACAGAAAGTTTGGACGACATTTTGGTCGTCTTTTGTTTGAATTGAATTTGATTCTGGAGTATTTGGCTCCACTATTGCTGTGACGTTTCTATACAATTAAGGTTTGTATAGTTATTTTTGTTGTAATTGTTATTAATTACAGTACCGTAGAATATCCCAATCGTTGTTTTGAATTTATCGAAATAAGAACCGGGTGGACTACGCGTAACTCACGTCACAGACAATACAGTACTTAATTTTGGGAGTACTTAATTTGGAATTTGATTCTTCTCGAACTTGGCGAGAAGTACTTAATTCGGGAATTGCATCAATTCGGTTTCTGTGCTCAAGTTGGATCGTTTCAATTGGATTCGCATCACAACTTGTCTTCTGACTGGTACAGTATTTGTCTCAACCGGAGAAAATACACATTTTGGTTCGTTCAATTGAAGCTATATTGAGCAAAATTGGCGAAGAACTCCCCGATCGTCGTGACATTGAACATTTGACAGTCAATCCCTGTTCACAACTTTGGTGACGTCCCCTTTTTATTTATTTTTTGTCGTTTTGGAACATTGTTTTATATTTCATCTAGTATGCCTAAGATATCTTCTAAGATAGCTTCTAAGGAAAACGATGATGATAGAGATAGCAGTGCGAGTTCTCAACAAGTGTTACAATTAAAGCGCGATTTAGATGCTGCTAGATCAACGATAGAGCGCTTGACAAAGGAACGACGAGGAGTCGCTGAAGAAGTAAACTTGATCGCCGGTACAAGTAGCAAAACTGAAGGGTTCGACTCGGCGGTAAGCTATTTGCAACCAGCGATGAACATGAGTATGGGATTGCCTAAAGTAGGATTATCCTGCTTCGACGGTAATCTGATAGACTATTGGAAGTTCCTGAAACAGTTTGAATGTTACGTTGAGTCGAGGCTTATGGATCCAGGCCAGCGACTGTTGTATTTAATGTATTACTGTCGGGGCAAGGCTCGAAAAGCAATTGATGCAGGTGTCATGCTACAACCCACTGAGGGTTATGCGCGGGCAAAGAAGATTTTGAAAGACTTGTTTGGACTACCACATGTAATTGCCAGGTCAACATTAGAGGAGTTGCTTGATGAAGCTAGAAGACTTTCCAACAAAGTCGATAGTTTGTCTGATTTGGCCATAAAAATGGAAAATTGCCAAATCACATTGACGCAAATGAAGTGTGACGCTGATTTGAATTCAGTCACAACTTTGGAAGGATTAGTGGAATGCTTCCCTGTTGCGTTACAACAGCAGTGGGCTGACGCAGCGGATACAATGCTTGCTGACGGGTCAGAAGTTGATTTTGCCAGTCTGACCGCGTTCGTATCTCGGAGAGCAAGAATTGCCAGGAGCAGATTTGGCATGCTAATAGATAGAACATCTGTCTCTTCGAAGCCATCAGAGAAACCAAGAATACCAGATGGAAGGAGGGTGTTTATGACTACGAGGGAACCGAGGCCAATGCTGGTTGAATGTTTTCAATGTAGAGGACCTCATAAGATAGAAGATTGTCCTGTTTATCAGGCAGGAATGTGTTACGTTTGTTATGCCGGTCTCACAGGGCATTCGATTGCAAGATTACGAATACTTGTTCCGTTGAAGGTTTTAATAGACGACACCATTCTTCGCTGCATTATGATCGTCCTAATGAGCAACTGGAAAGTATAAACTGCAGTGTTACTGCTCTCAATGCAGCAGTAAGCTTAGGCTACCTGACAGTGAACATTGACACGCCAGTTGGACTTGTTCCAGCCGTGGCTTTACTTGATAATGGCTCTGATACAACTTTGATCTCGCATAGTTTTGTTGAGAAATTTTGTATGCCTAGTGCGCCAGTTGATGTGTCGATAGCAACACTTGGTCTACACCGAAAGTTGAAAAGTTCGTTGTTAAGTTTCGATGTGCATTCGTTAGACAGTGATGAAATAATTCATGTTGCCGAAGCTTACACGGTTTCAAAGTTACCTGAAGCAGTGCTGAAATCTCCAAATATGATCAGCACGAGGTATGCACATTTGAAGGATCTGAAGTTTCCAGAGAATGTGGGAAGAGAAATAACTTTGCTTATTGGCTGTAACGTACCGGAAGCGCATTGGGTGCTTGAACAACGTGTAAGTGGTCGAAAGCAGCCATTCGCTACCAAGACGTTACTTGGATGGGTGCTACAGGGACCAACCGATTGTTCGACAGTTGTTAATCATGTAAGTGTTCTCACCGCACAACACAAGAACGACAACGATGGATCAACACACGTCACAATTTGATTCCCGGTGATGTAGTATTGGTTGTGTCTGAAGAATTGTCGAAAATGTCGTGGCCGCTTGGTATTATTGAGACAGCGGAAGTGAGTGATGATGGTTTGGTACGAACGGTCAGCATACGAACAAGGGATGACGTGATCCGGCGTGATATTCGGAAAGTATGTTTGTTAGTAGGGTCCCAAGAGGTGGGTGACTTGGGTAAGGATCAGGACAACTCTTCTTTATAAGGCAAGAAGCATCACCGGAGGATGTGGTGAGTCTGCGGCTTGCAACCGCATTCTCTATAAAAAGCTACTAATTTCCAATGATGGTGATGTAATGTGGCGGAAGTGACTCGCCACTAAATAAAGTCATTTGCTGCTCTGAATTCGTTAGGGTATTCGTCGAACAATCGTTGTACAGTTGAGCCCTAGAAAGAATTTGGTCGGAGGTGTAAGGTTCAAAGTAGTTTGAAATTCTTCCTTTCCCTTTAACATTTCTTTTATTTTGAACCCAGTTACAAAACCTGAATTTTGTGAAATAGATTTTGCTTGTGTTTAATTTTCCTACAGTATTTTGATATAAAACTTTTCTTTTTGTAATCACTTCTGTTATTGTAAATCTTTTCTTTACACGACTTCGGTCAAATGTTTGTTTTAATTTATTGTTTCTGCCATTGTCGGTCATTGTTGCGGAATTTGGTTGCCATTTTGGGCTTCAGTATTTTGCTTGAATTCGGACGCTATTTTGAGTGTCATTTTTGATTGTCACAGAAAGTTTGGACGACATTTTGGTAAATCGATTCTTCTTATTTCATATCAGGTCGTCTTTTATTTGAATTGAATCTGATTCTGGAGTATTTGGCTCCATTGTTGCTGTGACGTTCCTATACAATTAAGGTTTGTTTAGTTATTTTTGTTGTAATTGTTGTTAATTACAGTACCGTAGAATATCCCAATCGTTGTTTTGAATTTATCGAAATAAGAAACGGGTGGACTACGCGTAACTCACGTCACAGACAATACAGCTTATTAAACTTGAATCTCCGTTGCATTGGAATAAGATCCGGATTAAAAAGAACATTGTTAAATCTAGGACTCGATTTATAAAACGTTCTCAATCTGTGAGATGTGTGATGCGAAACATTTTTCACTGAGTTGTAATGAGATTGGTCAACATTTCAAAGGTTACAATTTTTCCTAAGCGCTTTAACAAAGCGCAATCTAATAAAAATACAAATATACAGCAGATAGTAGTTTCCAAATCGTGTAGAAATTATCTGCAGATTATAAGCCCGGTTAGAGAAAAACCTGACTGATCGGCTTATTCAAGTCTCTGTGGACGGTGATATGTCGAAGTCGGTAGCCGTGACAAGCGGTGTGTGTCAGTGATACATTTGCGCACCAATCCTCTTCGCACTCCAAGCCAATGACATACCGTCTGTCATAAAATATAAGATCGTACTGTTCGCGGACAATAAAGAAGTGTGTTCTAGGTTAAATAAGCCGGGAGACTGCAAACTGCTCCAAAAACTGTCACATGTTCAACTTCGGACAATATGTTGAGTTCGAGTATTTTCTCGATGCACATAGCCTATCGTGGACCATGGAGCAAAAGGACTTCAATGTGTTATTAAGCAACCCCTAGGTATATCGAGCCAATGAAACTCGGTCTATCGCCAAACATCAAAGAAAAAACAGACAATTCCCTGCATTAAAAATGCGTACATCAGACCCACAATGGAATATGCAGTCTAAGCATGGTAGGCATGGCTTAAAAAGGATGTTGCAACTTTACAAATAATAAACCATCAAGCTACCAATCTTGTCACCGGACTCAGCAGGGAACCATACAATGAGACAATGAAAACCTTGAATCCATTCGATTATCCACGTCGTTGACTAACGGGAAATTGATTTTAATTTACAATATTTTAAATATTGCAAATCACCCTCTGCAATGCTTATTTAATCTAGAGAACTAACATAAGACAAGGGATCACACAATTATTCTAACTGTCCCTCACTCGCGACTCAAGTATAGGCGACATGTTCCGCCGTGCATGTTTGTTTACTTACAACAATCTACCCGATTATGTTGTAAACTCTTCAAATCAGCAGATTTTTAAGAGAAAGCTTGATACGTTTCTGACCCTTAACCAATGCATCGAAGAAAACTAGACATGTTAACACCATGTACTTACACTTGTCATCCCACGAATCGAAAAACATTTATGCTTTTTGGATTGTTACCTGATTCTGGAACTGCTTATTCAGAACTCAGAACATTTTATGGCAGAAAAAGCATTAACCTTAACAATAAACACAAGGTATATGGAATATATAAAAAATATATAAAATATCTCAAAAATCAATAGGGACATTCGCATACCGCATGGTTCGTCATAAGCTCATCCAGTTAGGGAGCGGAAACCTCAACAGATTCTGATCGTGTGATTTTTTCAGGCAAATAGTTCCAAGTGAAACAAATTCTTACGGAGAAAAAATTACGACGTATATCCAATCGATAATGCGGAATGCTTAAAGCCTTTGAATGTGTTCGTGTTCGAGTAAGGTCAT
>JACCGJ010008247.1:0-13930 GCA_013407085.1 Atriophallophorus winterbourni | reverse complement strand
ACTCCCAGTTTATTTCGGGTAGATTAAAATCGCCGAAGATTACAACACGTGGTGATACGGCTAAAAGAGACGAGAGCTGAATTTGCAAGAGAGCATCTTCTTCCAAACTAGTGCTCGGACTACGGTAGATGCAGCTTACAACTATACGCGTGCATCCATGTATGAGCAAGGCAGATATTATCTGCAAATTCGTTGTAGAAAAAGAAATACTTTTCTCGAAGGGAATAGCGTTATCAATAAGGAGCAACGCCCCTCCTGCTAGCTTACCCAGGGGTCGATCGCTTCTTACGGCGCTAAACCTATCCGCGATTAAAGCTGGTATGTGGTCATCATGAGACAACCATGATTCCGTGACACCCACAATTTTGTAGTGGGTGTCGTCAACTCTACAGAGGAGTTCAGCCCATTTATTTCTAATGCTACAAGCGTTCGTATAGATCAGAAGAGCACTATCATGTGGGGCCAGACTCCCGGTGTTAGGGCTACCTAAGAGCTCTTTGTCCTCGGGCGTAATGCCCAAGGGTGCTTCGCGTTTTTTGAAGGCTGAATTTCATCAAGAGATACAGCATTCGTTTTTGTAGCAGATGACAACTCTTGGCATCTTGTTCCATCTTCATGGTCTGAGTCACTACAACTCATCCAAGATTCATCCTCTAAAGGACGAAGCACGACAGTGGCGCACTTCAATGTTGGAGTAAAATTCTCCTGTGTTAGCGTCATCGCCACACTGTTGTCATTTTCTAAACTTCGACTCTGGAGCAAATTTGGTGAGCTACGAGTTACAGCTAACTTAGACTTTCTAGCTCTAATTGGGCTAGAAGTTTTCAGGTGTGCCGGGTTGTCAGGTTGTACGACGCATTTTCCCTAGACGCAGTTAAGCTTCTCTGCTTTCGAAAGGAAGTAGTCGCGATCACATTGCTTTGTGAATTCGACTACAATTGGCCGCGGCGATCTGGTAGATGCGTCGTTTGGGCCACCCCTCCATTGCCCGACCCTGTGAACTCGCTTCAGCGGAGTATTAGGTCGCATGCCTGAAGCACGGAGTAGGTCGATAACCTTTCTCCGATCGCTTTCCTTACGAGCCTTTGATTTTCGGATAAAAGGCTCAACCTGCGTTAAAATCAGGACATTTTTAGTTCGTGTTGAGCTAACTTGGTTCCTGGCTTGCAGCTCAGCAACCACTTTTCCTAAATGGTGGACTTCCCGAGCTAGAGCGCGAACGTCCTTAGTCGGGCTGATGTGAACACCCCTATTTTCTTTAACTTTTTTCCATGGAGCCTTTGGGGGACCGGAAGATGGCGATGATTTCGCCTTCTGTGTTCTCAAAGGAGTGGTATGCTGGCTGGAGGTAGACGGGACCCCTGACCTAGCTACTTCGGCAAACGTTTTCGGTTTCGAAGATGGACGGGGAGGAGAACGCTTACGTTCCTCGAGACGCTCACGTTCCTCAACCAAAGTTTCCACGGAATTCATGCAGTCAGCACATAGCCATGTAAGCCACCGATGGGCCGCATAAACCTTAAATTGTGCTGACGACAGTCCACATCATTTGGGATGAGCCCAACGGAGGCACACGTCGCACTCTATACCTTCGGAAACCTTCTTGTTGCAGCTAGAGTAAAGGCAAAGACAAGGATTTTGAATCATTTTGCTAATGTAATCGATGAATCAGAAATTTAATGAATTTCGAAAAAGTTGGCAGCGTGGAAACAAAATTCAAAGCCAAGAGATTATCCGGGTTGAACTTAGGAAGCACCGCGTTATAGCCGATGCTGGAAAAAGAAAAAGCAGTTTCTCTTCACCAGCACGGTGAGAGGTTAGCTGAAGTAGCATTGTGTATAATAAAAATTAAAAACACAAGAACTCTAGCCCTCAGTATATTTACGGGATAACGCTAAAAAATGAAAAACCTAAGCTTGTAAAGCAATTAAGGCGAGTATTCAGGAAACAACTTACCCCAGTTGCGGTCCAACCCCTGCTTAAAACTAGACACGGTACTGCAGGATATAAGTTCTTCTGGAAGAATGTTCCAGAAGTTAACAACCCTAAGGCTGAAAAAGTGTTTCCTGGAGTCTAGCCGACATCGTTTCTTAGCAATTTTAAGTGAGTGGCCCCGGGTGCCCAGCTCGGGACTTAAGGTAAAGAAGTCGTTCATTTGCACGCCACTCAAACCCTTCAAGATCTTAAAGGTTTTCTATTAAGTCACCTCTTAAACGACGGCGCCTAAGGGAGAAAAGATCGAGAGACATTAGGCGCACAGCGTACGGTTTCCCTCGCTGACCTTCAATCATGCGAGTTGCGAGGCGCTGTACACTTTCAAGTCGAAGGATGTCCTTTTTGTAGTGAGGACACCACGCCTGAACACAGTATTCAAGATGCGGCCGAACTAATGCCTTGTACAATGGCAGGAATACATCGGGTCTTCTGCTCGATAGCACTGATTTCAGCCGAAAATGTACCTTGCGTGCACGCTGAGCCGCAGCGGCACATTGGTCCTCCCATTTCAAGTCAGCCCTAACCAGTACACCCAAATTCTTAACACACTGTGTAGCGTTAACACTGAGGGAATTCCCCGCCACCTGGACTGAAATCTTATCAACCAGTGTTGACAAGAGTTGACTTTTATTTAGGTTTAGGAGGAGATCCCACTGATATGACCAGTTTATGACCCGCTTAAGGTCGTGCATCAAGGTATCTCCATCCGTTGATCCGATGAATTTTCACATCATCCGCGAAAATGAAGCATGGGCACTTCAATTCAGAGGACAAGTCATCGATGAAAATCAGGAATAGAAGAGGGCCAAGTACCGAACCTTGGGATACACCACTGATCACGTCGGTTTGATTCGATAGCGTACATCCTACTCTCACTCGGAATGTCCTACCTGTAAGGAATGCTTTTATCCAAGCAAGTAGACTACCCTGTATGCCTTTGGCTGCTAGCTCAATCTCTAGAAGGCGGTGATTTACGGAACCGAAAGCCTTACTGAAGTCTAGGTAGAGGGCTTCGACAGGCTTCCCTTCATCCATCCTTTTAGTGGCAGTATTGAGAAAGCTAAGGAGGTTAGTCAGACAGGATCTACCCTTAAGAAATCCATGCTGAGTTACACTCAACAGAGAATGCCGACAAAGATGCTGACAGATTTTATCACGCAGCAGTTTTTCCATTACTTTCGAGACGGTGCTGGTCAGGCTGACCGGTCTATAGTTACCAACAGTTGACCTGCAACCGCCTTTGTGTATTGGCACGACTATGGCTTCCCTCCACTTACTGGGAACAACTCCTAGTTGCAGGCATGAATTAAAGAGCTGGCAAAACGGTTCGGCAAGCACTGAGGCAAGATTTTAAGCATAATTGAGTAGATGCCGTCCGGTCCCTCAGATTTGTTGACCCGAACATGGATAAGTGCGTCAAACACCTCAGCCTCATTGAAGGACAACTCATCTAATACATGGACACCAGGTGTCAGGTTAAGCAGACCTGACGGTGCGTTTGAAGAATTATCCCGTCGTTGAACGCTACTGAAAAACCCTGAGAAGGCAGTCGCCTTAGACAGGTCGGTATCGGCAACTTTTCCGTTCTCCAGTTTCAAATCCCCTATGTTTTCCCTAGTTTTTCCTTTTGACTGTGCGTAGCTATAAAACCTTTTCGGGTTGGATTTAGCATCCCTAGCTAGAGATAACTCAAAATGCTGTTTGAGCACACGTTGTAATTTAACACAGGCATTCCGAGCGGTTTTGTAGCGGGCCCAAGAACCAGAAGTAAGGGATAGCTTATATTGCCGCCATAGACGATCCCGTTTACGGGTAGACCTACGGACTCGAGGAGACCACCAGGGTGGCCTTCGATGCCTTCTCACACACTGCAGCGGAGCGTGTTTGTCTTGTAACTCGTTTAGATACTTAGAAATTCTATCCCAGTTTTCATTTACATTTGAATCGCTAGATAACTGAAGGGAAGATTTTGAAGACTGCAAGAGTAAACCCCAGTCTACACGCCTAAAATTGCGTCTAGGACGAGAGAAAGGTTTGCGAAACGCAATATCGCTTCGAAGCTTATCATTACGTGATCACTTTTGCCGAGCGGCGGTAGGTACTTTAAATGACTAATGGCTTCTAGCTGGGACGACAATACCAAGTCAAGAGTGGATGGAGTGCATCCATGGCGAAACCTTGTAGGATCATTGACATGCTGGTGCAGCGCATGATTATGGAGCCATTCGAGAAAGGTGTCAGATTGCTGGGTGACTAGACCAGTGGGGACAGGCCAATCTATGTCTGGGAGGTTGAAATCACCCAAGATAAGTACACTGTGAGCTGAGTGAAACAAACCGTCGAGTGTCTCAATAAGCTGTGTAAACTCCTGTATGGATGCACTGGGAGTGACGTAGACACAAGCAATTGCGAGAGATGACTTGTAGCAAGTCAGAATACTCGTAACAACTTGGACGTTTTCAATGGCTAGAGATATCCCTGTACCCATGTTGTGCAAACCATACTCCAAGAGCAGTGCAACGCCACCGCCTCTCCTATCGCCCGGCCTATCGCATCTTATGACGAGATACTGTTCACTGATGTTTACCGGCACCTCATCAATCGCAGACAGCCAGGTCTCAGAAAGCGCAATAACCCTTGGGTGTAACTGAGCCACGCAGAGAGAAAGTTCAGCCCACTTATTCCTGATGCTGCATACATTTGCATACAATACTTGGGCACTGGTTATTCGTGCTTCTGAAACTAGTCCTGTTTGGCCCTCGGTCGAAGCACCCGAGGGAGCTGCACGTTTTTTGGCGTGCTACTTAGAGCAGGAGCAGTTTCGGCAGCCTTTTGCGTTAACGTAACGGACCGTTGCCTGACAATTGAGACCGCATCCATAGAAGAGAAGCAACTACTGGAGTCATCGTCTCGGGTGCCATCGTCAATTGCGCTAAGACAATCAACGTCATCTGGGCCGGACAACAAGACTAGTGGCAAAGTGCTGTTCGGTATGCCCGTCTGTGACTGAATAGCGTTTTGCGCTGCATCCGGGTTAAGAATGACCGATGTTCTCATTGCTAAGTTTCTCCTATTGGAATCAGAATCATTTTGCCGAATCCGGGACGGAGGGTTGTCGGGCTTCACCTGAAGTTTATCTAGCGTTGAGTTTGCGATATACTCAGCCCTAGCCAGGAATGCATCCCGATCCGCCTGATAATTAAATTCAACCAGGATTGGTCGAGGGCAGTTACCCATCCTCCATCTTCCTACTCGGTGGATTCGCACGGTGGAAGTAGAAGGCTTCATATCCACCATTCGGAGAAGATCGTTTATACACCTACGATCAAGATCTCTGCGAGACTTGGATTCCTTAATATATGGTTCCGCTTGGTTTAAAAACTAGTACATTTCTAGTTCTAGATTTCTGAGCAGAGGAATTGCTGTGCAGTGATTCGATTTGCTGACGCAAACCATTTAATTCCTGAATAATTTGCTCCAGCATAGGCGAACCGTCATCAATTGAATGTTGCCCTTTTCGTGTACTAACCTTACTGGCCTTAGAACGCTTCTTGGAGGTGCCAGCTACATTGGCCACCTTGGGAGTGGCAGCTTGCCTGGGTGGACGGGTTACCTGGCTAACCTGTTCGACTTTCCCCTCAGCTGCAGCTAATCTAGATTTTTTATTCGCACGTTTTTTCAAAGTTCTCCGTACATTGGCCTCCTTGGGAGGATGGTGTAACTGGTTAACTTTGTCAACTTCCGCCTTGACTGCAGTTGTCCCCGGGCTCAGGTTTGCGCTCAAAACAGATGCATAGGTTTGAGTGGGTACGACGTTAGACGTGCTAGGCGAAATTTCACTATTTTGAGGCTTTACAATAACAAAAGCAGCGTCACTGGCAGCCTTATGGCAGGAGCTGCAATACCACTGTAACCAGCGGTACTTTGCATAAATCCCATAGTGAGATTTATGTATGCCAGAGCAGCTAGGGTGAGCCCAACGCTTGCACGCTGTGCACTCAATGCCCCTGGCCACTTTTTTGCAGCAATTGCTGTTGAGGCAAGCATTAACTGTACTCATCGTACGGCGAGAGATATAAGTTGCACAGGGCTGATGGTGGCTAAAAGCCGATCACGCGCCCAGATTACTTTCGACGGTATGCGGTTGAGCACCCGGCACTTCAATATCGAGTGTACAGTTCGTACTTTTCACACCTCGCAGCCGCCGTCTCTTTGACGAAAACAAACCGAGGTCATTGAGTCTAGCCTCACAGGTTTTACCTGTCTGACCTCAACCATCCTAGTCGCAAGTTGCTGGACCCTTCAGTTCAGTTCATTTGCACAGGACAATATTTATATAACGAGCCAATTGAGCGTCCAGAATTTCTTTTGGTTGATAAGCTGCGGAAAAGCAGCCACCACTGCCAAAGCGTTTTTTCTTCTTATGATTTGGATATCCTCGAAGATCGCGACGCCAAGAGATTATCCGGGCTGTATTTAGGAAGCACCTCGTTATGAATTTTGCTGGAAAAATAAAAATAAATTTCTCTTCACCATTACGGTGCGAGGTCAGCTAAAAAAGTGTTGTGTATTAAAAAAACAAACAGAACTCCAGCGTTTACTTAATTACCAGACAATGCTAAAATGGTGAACTACTTAATCTTGTTCAGAAATTAGGGGATGAATTCAGGAAAAATCTTACCCCAGATGCAGTCAAAACCGTCCTTAAAACTCGCGACAGAACAGCAGGTTATAAGTTCTTCTAGAAGCCGGTTCCAGAAATTTACCACCATGCGGCTGAAAACGTTTTTACGGGAGTCTAGTCTACATCGCTCCTTCGCAAGTTTGAGTGAATGTCCGAGGGTGCCAAGCTCGGGGACGTGAGGTAAAAAAGTTGTTTATGATAACCCCACTTAACCCCTTCAAGATCTTGAAGGTTTCAATTAAGTCACCTCTCAAACGATGGCGCGTAAGTGAAAGAAAATCTAGGGACTTCAGGCGTGCAGCGTATGGTTTCCCTCGCTGACCCTCAATCATGCGAGGTGCGAGACGCTGTACACTTCCGAGTCGAAAGTTGTCCTTCTTGTAGTAAGGACACCACCCCTAGACACAATATTCTAAATGCGGCTAAACTAATGTCTTGTAAAGGGGATGGAATACATGAGGTCTTCTGCTCGGAAGCACCGCGGTATAGCCGATGATGGAAATAAAGCAGTTCCTCTTCACCAGCGCGGTGAGAGGTCAGCTGAAGTAGCATCGTGTATAATAAATAAGAAACCCAGAAAACTCTAGCCGTTACTTTATTTACGGAATAACGCTAAAAGATGAGATAACTAAGCTTGCATAGCAACTAAGAAGATTATTCATGAAAAAACTCACCCCAGTTACGGTCCAAACCCAACTTAAAACTCGAGACGGTACTACAGGATATAAGTACTTCTGGAAGAATGTTTCAAAAGTTTACAACCACAAGGCTGAAAACGTGTTTCCTGGAGTTTAGCCGACATCGCTTCTTAGCAGTTTTAAGTGAATGGCCCTTGGTTCCCAGCTCAAGGCTCGTGGTAA
This sequence comes from Atriophallophorus winterbourni, assembly GCA_013407085.1. NCBI lineage: Eukaryota > Metazoa > Platyhelminthes > Trematoda > Plagiorchiida > Microphallidae > Atriophallophorus > Atriophallophorus winterbourni. Next base: position 6,391 of record JACCGJ010008247.1, on the reverse strand, counting down.
AGAAGTCGTTCATTGACACGCCGCTCAAACCCATCAGGATCTTAAAGGGGAAAAAGGATCGAGAGACATTAGGCGCGCAGCATACGGTTTCCCTCGATGACCCTCAGTTATGCGAGTTGCGAGGCGCTGTACGATTTCAAGTCGAAGGATGTCTATTTTGTAGTTAGGAAACAATGCGGCCGAACTGATGCCTTGTAAATTGGCAGGAAAACATCGGTTCCTTTGCTCAATAACACTGATTTCAGCCGAGAATGTACCTTGCGTGCACGCTGAGCCACAGCGGTACATTGGTCCTCCCATTTGAAGTCAGCCCTAAAAAGTACTCCCAAATCCTTAACACACTGTGGCGTTAACACTGAGGGTATTTTCCGCCAATTGGACCGAAATCTTATCAACCAGTGTTGACAAGAGTTGAATCTTATTTAGGTTTAGGAGGAGATCCCACTGGTATGACCAGTTTATGACCCGCTCAACGTCGTGCATCAAGGTATCTTCATCCGTTGTTCCGATGAACTTTATATTATCCGCGAAAATGAAGCATATTTTTGTAAATGGCTGATAAGCAACCGAGCGTCCAGACTTTCTGTCGGTTGAAAGCTTCAAAGGAGCGCCCACCAATATCAAAGTTGGTTCATTTTTCTCTGGTATCTTCGTCGTATGCGATGGTACTTTGGTCTCAGAATTTGTATCTGCGATTGAGAAAAAAGGAAAGGGTTCCTATTCACCAAGCCGGTGAGAGGTTAGCTATGGAAAATTGATGCGTACATTTAAAACATGACATTTAAATCGAGGCATAACAGGATTTTTTGTTTTTTAAATCGTGGTAAAGTCCATATAAATTCAAAATGAACAAAAATGGACAATTCTGTTGACCGACGACCTGTATATTCACGGAAATATGTCTGGGAAAATCCCATACCACAAGGCGTCTAAACCTCTTTTAAAAGCACCTATTGATGTGGAAGCGATTGATTCCTCAAGCAGCTTGTTCCAAAAGCTTATCACTCTTTCAGTGAAAAAGTGTTGCCTAAGATTTAGACGGCTGTGGTTTTTCGCGAACTTCAATGCATGTCCTCTAGTTGAAGGGTTGATCGCTCGAGAAAACAGGATTTGAAAACCCTCGTCGCCTAAGCCTTTCAGGATTTTAAAAGCTTCTATGAGGTCACCCCGTTCAGTTCAGTTCAGTTTGCACATGACAGTATGTGGCTAACGAACCAATCGAGCGTCCAGAATTTCTTTCGTTGGAAAGCTGCAGACAAGCACCTACCACTGCCAAAACGTTTTTTTGTCTATTTGAAATCTCCGACGATCACGACGCCAAGAGATTATCTGGATTGTATTTAGGGAGCACCGTGTTATAACCGATGCCTGAAAAAGAAAAAGCAGTTTCTCTTCACCATAATGGTGAGAGGTCACCTGAAGTAGCATCGTTTATAATTAATAAAAAACACAAAGAACTCTAGCTCTTACTTGATTTACGGGATAACGCTAAAAGATGAACTACCTAATCTTGCATAGGAATTAAGGAGAGTATTCAGGAAAAAACCCAACCCAGTTGCGGTTTAAACCCTGCTTAAAACTCGAGATGGTACTGCAGGATATAAGTTCTTCTGATAGAAGGTTCCAGACGTTTACAACACTAAGGCGGAGAAAGTGTTTCCTGGAGTCTAGCCGACATCGTTTCTTAGCAATTTTAAGTGAATGGCGCTCGGTTCCCAGCTCGGGACTTAAGGTAAAAAAGTCGTTCATTGGCACGCCACTCAAACCCTTCAATATTCAAGATTCAAGATTTATGGTTAAAAAAAGCAATTCGCTGTACAGTACCATAAGATATACGTATAAAAAATTAAAAAAATCGTTACTTGTATGATCATATCCGTGTTCTTCATAGGTGGAGCAAAAATAATCCTCAATGGCGACACAGACTAAGGGAAAAGAATCTTTGGATCGACAGTAGTTCCGTGCGTTAAAAAATATAGACATCAATATGTAGGGGCCAACGCAGTAGTTCTCAACATAGGGTTTCGTAACCTTTAAAGATGTGCTCGTTCGCTGAGGTGACAATATCTGTCGGCAAGCTATTCCACAAGAAGCATACACGAACAGCGAAAAAGTGACGACGACAATTCAATCGTGAGTGTGGGATTTGAAGGATCAAAGGGTGGCTGCATGTGGGGACAACCGAACCAATCTTGAAGAGGTGTTTGCGAGGGTGGGATTTCGCGTAGATGATTCGATATGTCAAAGTGAGGTCGTGTAGGATACGCCTGCGCTCGAGGGTGCACAGTCCAAGTCTGGTCAGTCGCTGCTCAAAGGGTAAATTATTCAATCCGGTAACCGTTTTGGTTGCCTTGTGATAAATTCGTTCGAGGAGCGAGATGTTTTTTTCCATCCATGGCGTCCAAGTTTGTACAGCGTATTCAACGACAGAATGTATGTAAGTGTTTAGTAATTTCACGAGTGAGTGTGGTGGAAAACGTCCGAAAATGCGTTTCAGTAAACCTAGCAAGCTGCACGCACGCTTGTAGACGGCTTCGCACTGTAGGCTGTTCTTCAAAGTGCCAGACACCAAGATTCCGAGATCTTTTTGTGATGTACTTCATTCAAGCGGGTGGCTGCAACATTTTGAACTTGCGGAAATTAAATGGCAGTTTGTTTTGGATTGACCACTGGTGCAGCTTATTCAGATCTCCTTGCAGAACTTGACAGTCCTCGATAGAGTTGACGTTCGTCTAGATTTTTACATCATCTGCGAATAAAACAAGCTTACATGCTAGTTAGTTCGGTAGATCTTTTATAAATATGAGAAACAGTATCGGACCGAGAACCGAACCCTGATGGACTCCGCTCGTGGCTTTAATTGTTCGAGAAGATTCTCCATCTATTCTGACTTTTACTTTGCGTCCAGACATGTAACTTGTGAATCATGTTAGTAGGTTTCCGATGACCCCAACATTCTGCAGCTTCTGAAGCAGTAAGGAGTGATTCACTCTGTTGAATGCTTCAGATATATCTAAGTAACCGGCATGGACGGAACCCCCTTGGTCTAGTGCTTGCGTCCAGTCATTTAGAGTCGTGAGCAAGTTAGACAGGCATGAATATGTTTTCCTAAATCCGTGTTGTGTGAAAGTTATCAGCTGATGGTTCTCGAGATGTTCAACAAGTCGTTCACACACCAGGCGTTCCAAAATTTTAGAAACCGCTGAAAGAAGCGTCACGGGGCGGTAATTCGCCGGATCAGAACGACTGCCCCCTTTGTAAATTGGTGTGATAACACCGGTTTTCCATTGAGTTGGTACGGTTCCCGTATTCAATGAGTGCCTGAATAGACCACTTAGTAGGCCACAAAGCTCCAGCTCGCATGACTTCAGAACAGCGGGTGTTATTCCATCCTCTCCTGGTGATTTGCGAACGTTCAGTCCGCGTAAATGCTTTCGCACAACCGTAGGATTTACCTCGATGTTGCTAAGGCATTCGACTTGTAGTGGGTGCGGCAAAACGTCAGCGTTGACACATTCTTTGGACAAAATACTTGCGCATAAAATGATATTAGGGCATCAGCTGTATCCTTGACATTAACCGTCAGTCCGTTCTCTGTCTGGATAGGAAATACACCTGGCTTAACCTTGGTCGCGGTGTTTACGATGGTGTACAGCAACTTAGGATGTCGTTCCATCTGGTCGATCAGCTTCCAATGGTGATATTGCTTGTCTTCTCGAATTAGGGACGTCACCTTGTTACGAAAACTACGAAAGTGTTCCCAGGATGCGTCTGTTCGTATTATTTTGTGTGCAGCCCATGCGGAATTTCGCATGGCTATCCACTTCTGAGTGCGGCTTCGAAGTTTGAAGCAAAATGTTCTTGATTTCCTTTTGGGGACACAGGTAGAATTGTCGTCTAGTTTTGTACCGATATAACTTAACAGACTAGAACAATGAGTATCTGCATTCGTAAGATCGAGATGTTTTTCCTCCATAATCGTAATGGCACCGCGAAGGCCGAAGTAATCGACTCTCCTGATGAACTTAACGTCGCCCGACGCCCTTCGGGCGTTGCACACGAATTCGAAAGACAACACAAGATGGTCACTTAGCCCCAAAGGACTATGATACTGCACTGACTCCACTGCTGTTGCTTCGGAGGTTAAAACCAGATCTAGAATTGATGATTCATTGAGGCCCCTTTGTCGAGTGAATGAACGGACATGGTTGTATAGGGAAGTGAAAGTGATAATCTCACGGAATTGTACTCAAGGGATTGCTGAGTATGCACACTTTTGGTGTAGAGATGTGGGAGGTTAAAGTCACCCATTATTAACAATTGGCATCCTCTAAGATTTCCAGCGTTGCGCATCATTTGTAACAACGTTTCATTGTGGGCATCGGAAGAGTTGGGCGAGCGGTAGATCACACCAAGTATACAGTTCTCTCCAGTTTCCAAGCGAAGGCTACACCACATGGTGTCCTCTAGCTCAAACCTTGTGTCAGGTACAGCCGTGCATTGAAAACGTTCGTTATAATACAAAGCAACTCCACCACCTGATCTTGAACGGTCTCGTCGAAGTAGGATCATGTTGGGAAGTGCCAGCTCGCAATCGTTCACCTGATCGTAAAACCATGTTTCGGTAACAGCAATGATGTCAGCAGAAAACTGAGCGTTAAAGTGGGACAATTCGACGACTTTGTTCCGCAAGCACTGTGCATTTGTGTATAGGCATTTAACAGTGGTTTTCGTGTGTAGCGAGCCTATGCGGATGATGTTTGTATGTCCGACCCCCTGAGAGCCGGACCGTGATGTACTCGGTCCGACTCGGTTTGAGCCGGACCCACTACGTTTTTTGATGTATTGATTGCTTCCGTTTCGGTGGGAACGCTACCGTCTACCGCCCACAGCCGCGAGTGTGTCTCACTCATTGGTTTGGGTGGGCTAAGTCTAACATCCTTGGGTAGTGTTCGTTTCTTTTTTGTCCATTCCGACCTTACTATTTCAGCCATAGCGCTGGTCAAGAACGTAATCTTCAGAGGTTTCGGTCCATCCCCCTTGTATTTTGGCGAAAAAGGAACTCGAAATGTGTCCACAACAACGGCATTAGAAATATCGAGAGAACACGCAATGTAGCGCCATTGTTTGACGTCGTGCTCTACCGTTTCCTGATTCGATGCTTTAGAAGTATTTTCTGATACACCAAGTAGAACTATACTTCGCGATACCGTTTGTTCCCTGTCGTTCAAGCTGCCCTTCCTTTCCCACCATGGTACATCGGGATATATGCGGCAGTTGGAGTCGGAATCTGACTTGAGTAGGTATGCATTCAGCAATACGTTTTCGATATCAGCCTCGCATTTTAGTGTTTCCTTGAGCAAGCGAGGCTGACCAATATGAGGTGAAGATGAATGGCGGGTTAGACGAGTCACCTTTTCTGCGTTTACATGTTCAATTTTCATTAGGTGACAAAGTTCAGACCATTTATCGACATCATGTTTCTGTTTGCTATCAAACAGGCTTTCTTGGGACTCGCTGACATTCGTACATATAACATTCAGCCTGTATGGGGTGTTCTTTTTTCGTATCGGAAAGTCAGGCGTTTTTAGAATTAAAAACCTTTGTGGCTTGACTTTGTGAGTCGGGTACAGCAGTTTTGGAGTGTACAGCTGAGGTCGACCGTAACAGCATATCTCTGTAAGAATGTCCTACTTCTGTGGTCGTTTTAGCTGATTCTAAAACGGGAATAACCCTGCTTTTTTGCTTTTTTGGCACACGAGTAGCCTTAGTCTTAGATTCCTTCAATGGTGGTCCCGAAATCGATGTATTGATATGATGGTTTACATCAGTGATCACTTGCGTACTCACATGATTTACCAACATTTCTTCCACACGTCGAAGGCCCAACTCCAAACCGGCCATTCTATTTTCTATTTTGGATCTAAAAGTATCGTAATAGTGCAATAATTTAGCTCTGCAACGAACACAGACATAGCATGCACCTGGAACCATTTCATTATTTAATAATGCTATCGAGTCGGGAGCTAAAGTACGGTCGCATTTACCATGGATTTTACCCATACACAGAAAACACGTTATTACTTTACGCGCCATGGGACCCACCGGTTGTTCGCATGCTTTGCACGTGACTTCGGGACAATTCTGCGTGTCGGGATTCGTCCTATCAGCTGGGCCAACCGTGACCATTTTTGCGTTCGCCGAATCCAGGCACTTGGCATTGAGGTCAAGTTGGTCCGATGTCGCTGTCACAGATTGATCGATCGATTTTTTAGTCCGTATGTTGGTTCTCGTGATGCGGTCAAAAATGTTAGTAGCCTGAATTGGGTTGTTCGGCTGTGTGACAGGTTTTTGTTCGACGGGTCGAGGTGGCTGTTTTGGAACACAGGAT